>BMAU01003038.1:0-203232 GCA_019973935.1 Trichonephila clavipes | reverse complement strand
AAACAACTCAACTCGTCGGTAGGAACGAAACAACTCAACTCGGCAGCAGGAGACGAAACAACTCCACTCGGCAACATGAAGGCGAAACAACTCAACAGGAGAAAACAACTCGACTCAGCAGCAGGAACGAAACAACTCAACTCTCGCCAGTAGGAACGAAACAACTCCAACTTCGTCAGTAGGAACGGAAACACCTCAACTCTGCACTGCCGTCAGCAAACCGCCTACAACCGCCTGCAACCGCCTGCAACCGCCTACAACCGCCTACAACGCTCACAACCGCTCACAACCGCCTGCAAATCAGCTCATTACAACCGCCTGCAACCGCCTGCACCGCCTTTTTACAGCAGAATCGGCTTTTTCTACCTACTCATGCTCTATTGGATTGAAGTCATGTAAGTATGCTGGCCAATCTATACGGGTGATATTTTCCGATTGAAGGCATTGGTCTACAATGTTTGCACGGTGAGGACGGGTGTTGTCATCCATAAACAGAAATTCAGCACCCATAATGCCCCAAAACAAATGAACATGTTGTTCTAGAATGACATCCCGATAGATGTGGCCGGCCATCGTTACACTCTGAACATGCAGCTCAGTTCTGGAACCAAGAATAGTTCCTCCTCAAACAAGCCTTTATTTATATTACTTGTTTAATTAAAAACAGCGAGTAATATATTCAGACATTAATTCACGAGAATCCTCAAAATTCGTATTGTATAAATCCCAGTAAAGAGGATTATAATTAAGAATTAACCAATTTACGAATTCCTGATTGCTTATTCCAACTTAAATGGTGACAATAGATACCAAGTGCCTAGAAAGATATTTCCGAAATCCTAGAAGAATTTAAAATATTAATTATTATTATTATCATTACTATACATATATTATAGTATTGATATGTGTCAGTAAAAATCACAAAAGAGGATAAATCACATGAAAGATATTTCATTCTTGAATGAAGTAAATTTTATAATGTAGCAAATAAGGGCCTTCATGCATTCCTTCTGCGACTTAATTTTAAGTGGAAACTGAATGAAATGGGGTTAAAGATTCAGAACATTAATCGATGAGGCTCTTTACTAACATTCAAAATTCATTCCATTGAGTCTCTACTGGAGTAGATTCCACTGTGTTCTTTTCCACAAGTAAGGCCGCAGTTATATCGCAAATTCACTTATTTCATGAACACATACAAACGCACATACACATTAATTCTCTCACTTAAGTTACTGGTTCAAAATTACGATGTTTGTCGCCAAAAGTGTTCCAGTAGCTTAATAATGTGACGTTAATAAACCCTCATATAATTTGTTCTGATCAAATAAGAAAACCAAAAGAAAAAAAATCCTCATACCACATGTTTCTAAAAATTTGCACTTAGTCGTGTTATGGACTCACATGAATCCAGCACTCTCCCTTAGTGATTTCATGTTTTGGTCATAATGGAATATAACTCACTACTCAAATCATTGAATTCCGCACTTCCTTATGATAACATTAATACTTTTTGAAAACTTTTAAGCAAGCCCTCATGGACAAAAAAATTTGCGCACCAAGAAATAATTGCGGAAACGTAACAAAACGTGGCATGAAGGTGCATGTCGGAGAGATATGCAAATGATTAGAAATGCAGTGTGACTATGCATTACGTATAGCCAGCAGAAGGTGTTTAACGACGTTCTCTGTCGAGTATAAAACATGTTCCTAAAGCTTGTTTGAGTGTGCTGAATCGTTTACAAAGGAAGAAGGAAGAGCCGAGGAAGACGTGTCATTACGCCGTTTTCGAAGACAATATAAACAGCTGTTGCAGTTTGAGAGTGGGGAATATCATAGGCGTATTGGAAGCTGGATGGTCAACTAGGCGAGTAATTCGTAAATTAGGCCGCTCTGATTGCGTTGTGACACAGTGTTGGGACCAGTGGATCCGAGAGATGTCATTTACATTAAGCCCAGGCTCTGGACGCCTGTGACAGACCATTCGTGGAGAAAACCACCACATCGCAATAGATGCATGCGTAAAGCCAACAGCTTCATCGACCGCAAATCAGGCACAGGTAGCACCTTCATTAGGAGCCCCTGTGTCTTCTCGAACCATACGAATGCACCTGGCTGAAGGAAGTTTGTTATCGTTGCACCCGTTATTTGAGCAGCTCTTGACGTCCACTCATCGGTGCCTCCGTTTGGAGTGGTGCGGCGCAAAATGAAATTGGACTGCAGCGGAATGGAACCAGTTCGTGTTTAGCGACGAATCCATATTCAATCTCACCAGTAATGACAATCTTATTCGTATGTGGAGAACCCGTGTTGAAAGCCTCTCAATCCTGCCTTTTCTATATAGCGACACACCGCTCCCTTAGCTGGTGTGATGGTACGAGGTTTCATTAATGACATCCTGCAAACACATGTGTTGCCAATCATGCAACAGATCTCTCGACTCAATTTTCAACAAGACAATGCTATTTCTCACATGGCAAGGCTGTCACAAGACTTTCTTCACGCTGTTACTACCCTTTCTTGGCCTGTCCGATCCCCAGATTTGTCTCCCTTCCAGCATATGTGAGATCTTTTGGAACGGTGAAATGGGCTTCTTACGAGTTAAAACAAAGTAAAAACAAGGCTACAGCAAATCTGGAACGAAATGTCTCAAAACATCATACATACTTGTATTCCTCAATGCCGATCATATCGCATCATGCATTCGAGCTAAAGAGGGTTGAACAGGGTATTTAATCCTCCATTCTTTTACCTTTTTCTTTTAAATAAATGATCCTTTTTCTTTGATTTTCTAATCATTTACTTATATCAAAGTAGTCATTACGTATGTAAAATTTCATTTCATTTTGACGACTCCTTCTTGGTGATCTAATTTTTTGTCCATGAGTGTACTATCATCAATACTCAGTAATATAATAAATTACAACACATCTCATACCTTCTACTCTCGTGAGTGTCTGTTGGCATATCACTACATCTTTATATAGCCGCGCTTTCACAGCGCTCTCTATAGATGGTCTTTAACAGTTGGATACTTAAAAGCATTTGTACGAAGAAATGCAATGCGCAAAAATATTATAAACAAAGCCATTTCTTGGAAAATAGAATTCAGTCTCTGTAAAACAACTTGTAAAATTGATTACCTTACGTATTGATACATTAATATAACACAAACTAGTATTCTGATACATCGACATCAAATCTTATATTGGTAAAAAAAGAAAGAAATATATAAAAAACCAACGTACTCTCTCTCTCTCTCTCTCTTATCTATAAAATGGTTTTTAGATTACGATTGTGGCAGTAATTTTAAATGTGTCGGGTAGAGGTAAGTACATTTTTTTTATAAAACTGAAAACTGGGCAGAAAAAAAAAGAAAATTGCAAACAATTTTATTACTATACTGGGAAGGTACTTTTAAAATAAAATGAAGTGAAATGGGTGCAACACTACAAGAATATAATTAATAATTCTTTTCGATTATCAAGGCTACATTCTTGTTTATTTACTTTTTAGTCATTTGTTCTTAAGAAAAATATTCAATAAAACTATATATAGACAAACACTATAGATTAAATAACAATTTGTTTATATTTCAGAAGGTTTGCAAGTTTTGCGGGGGGAACAAAATTCCAAAGACAAGAAAAAGCGTATGTCTGGAAATACCATTAAAAAGAATCCCTTGGGAATCAATCGTTGGCGACAAATGTAAAGAAAATTAAATTATAATAAAGTTATAAAAAACTAAAACAAAGAATGGTATTTTTTTAGAAAGTTTAAATACATTTTTGTAAAATGAAACATTTCACTCGATACATATTTAAACTTTTTTTTTTTTTTAAATTGGTAAGTTTATCATAATTTCTTAATATAGTGTTATTGTTTACTTACTTTCCATTTCATTTTGGAAAAGTACTCATTCTGACTTCTGAATGCACATTATGAGTCATTACAAATCCGTACGATAATTGTGAATGATTTATAATTATCATATTTATGGTACTAAGCCAGCGTTTCTCAAAGTGTGGGGTGCGCCACGTGTGACGCATTAGATGCAAAAACACACAGTAAGGCTAGAGATATAAATATAGAATTTTATTTGCCAGAACATCTAAATCACCACCTTCCACTTAGAGCACGTTTCTGCCATCTGCTTGCAGCCGCGGCCCTAAAATGGTCCTCGCGCATCCTTTATTAGAAGAGTTTATCTCGGAACGTAGGGGAAATGGATTCTAGGAAACCCATCTCCCCTACTAATTCAGGCAGTATACTTCGCTCTTGATCTCTGACGTAATGAACTGGTGTCGAATAATGTTTGTTACACGCGCTGGGGAGGTGTGACAACTCTAAGAGTGTTCGCGAGCCTATTCAAAAATCCAAAACAAAAGATTTTTTGTAAAAAAAATTGTTAAATTAATGAAAGCAATAATTGAAAAACATTCTGACACAACAAAAAAATTCTTATTTACAATGAAACAATACACTTACAAATGTATCAGTGCTCAGTATTACAAATGTATTGCTCGATGTATTTTTTAATTAATTTAAACACGCTAAGAATGAGTTTATTATTTAACAGTGATCCCTACGGGCCTGTTATAAATAAATTTATGCACAAAAAATAACACTTGCCTTACTAATTTGTACTGTTAAAAATTAATCCCTTGACAACCGATTAAATGTTACATAATTGGCTCCCCGATGCCGTCCTTTAAGTAGGCAAACGCATGTGATGTTTTGAAGGAGGTAGAAAGGAATAAATAAAAATTTTAATTCTTTGAACTAAGCAAATCCTTCACAAATACTTTCATAGTCTTTTTATTGCATTGCAAATACTTCAGAATAATTTGATGGACATCAGTGCACTGAAAAGGTAGTATTTCAGAAAAACGTATATATAAGTCCTGAACACTTAACTCCTTGGCTGCAAGAAATGATTATATTCGCCAATGGCACTTAAGAGGTTAAATTGGTATTACTGCTTTAGCTCTAAGTATAGTATTATTTGAAATGAATACACTGTTATTATATGTAGGAGCACAATGAAAATTATGATTGAATATTGGGTATCGAATATGAAAAGTTTGAGAGGCAGTGAAATAAGCGGCATATGATAGTACTAATGGGACTGAGCTTTTGCCGACCTCATCTGATAATTTTATTCCAGCTTTTGTTGGAACATTAAATGATTCAATCTTAGAATGTTCACACTCACTGAGAAATTCCTAATGGGACGAATTCAAGGGAAATTGTACATGTAAATACTGAAGGTTATATATTTAGTAAAAAAATACATATTTTGGCATATGTCGATGGTTTGGACATTGTGGCAAGATCTAGAGCTGCATTAGGTGAGAGCTTTCTGGCAGTGGAAAGATCCGCTAGAAAAATGAATCTAAGAGTGAGTATGGAGAAGACAAAATATATGTATTATATAGTTGGTTGGAAACCATCTCTTATTGGTTTAAAGTCGACTCCCTCAGATTTGAAGATATGAAAATTTTACAGATTGAGGATCAGAAATAAATTACCCCAAAATGACATAAATCCTGAAATCAGAAAGAGAATTGTTGCAATTAATCACACTTTCTTTGGTTTGCGACAAATACTGAAGTCTTGTTTAATTAAAAGAAAGATAAAAATACTGTTGTGTAACATACAGATTAAATCAGTTTTGGTTCAAGACTTATGCCTGAGAGACCTGGACCTTTACAAAAAGGAAGTGAAAATCTTGGCGACTTTTGAAAGGAAGATCCTGCAAACGGGTTTTGCACTGTTCTTAATAGTAACATTTAGAGAAGAAGATATATGTCTGAAATATATAAGATTTTAAATAGTGCGGATATTATTAAGTCCATAAAACTAAGTAGAGTGGAATGAGCAGTTTATTAAGTAAGAATGACTGCAGAACGAACAGCAATGAAAAATTTTAATGCAACTCACTCTAATAAGGTGCAAAGGGAAGGCCCAAAAAGAGATGCATAAGCTGTTTGGATGTAGACTTTGCCATAAAAGAGAAGAACTGGAGATCAATTGCTGGGGAAAGGAAAAGAAAGGAAAAAATTTCTGAGGAAGACTCATGCCCAACTTAAGCTGTTTTTCAGTACATGACTTCCAAATGGCGGTTACTGAAACAAAAAAAAATTCTTTTTTATGCAGATTATTGAACTAGATGAAACTAACTGTACTTAATTAAATGTAGATAAACTATAGTAAGGTATACATTGTGTTTAATGTCTTATTAAAACAGTTTAAAAATAACTCGATTTCTTTAAAAAAGGTAGTACAATAAAAAAATTAATTTTAATATCTATATTTAAGATATTATAGGAAGGTTTTTTATACGCAGTAGGTTGTGAATAATGCTTTTTATTACATTACATACAAAGTTTGACTTTTCTATATGAAATAAAACTTGCCTTCACTTTTAACTCATCAATGAGAACATTGCCGATTTTCCGCTTAGGTCGTTATTGTTGCTCATGCCACCTGTCTGACGTAGTGAGATCGAGGCCCACGCGAAATTCATTCTGGCAAGGAGTGAGATGTATGCTTGTCTCTTTGGCCTTAACCTTGAGTACCATGCAGGTGACAGTACGAATTTCCCAAAGTAATGAGTGATCCAAACAACAACTCAGAGTAGACAAAGAGGTCAATCTTATCACACATTGCTCGAATCTTTTTTCCGATGGGTCTAATAGGACCTGTCATTGTCACAGCGAAATTATTCATGAAAAATATTTAGTTAGTCAAGAGAGATTGGAATCAGCCTTTATTAGAATATAAAATATGAAACTGGAGAAACTTCGTTTTTTTCCCTAAAGGCATTTCAGAGAATAAAGGTGCAACGTTTTGTTCTTATTAAAAATTAGAAGTCCTTGGAACTGCATGGTTCTCTCTTCAGATGCCGCTGAGAAAGCCTTTAGTGCATCTATTTTTCTTCGTTGTACAAATTGATCTGAACTGACATCGATGAGCTTGATCTGCAGTAAAAGTATAGGTACCTTCTAACGTATCAGTATTCCACGTTTGGAACTCTGCCCAGCGGGTTTATTATCAAAACTTGTGAAAAGAGTGATAGCATCTTTAAAAATAGAGTTTGATGGCTCATACTATGGACTGACTCAATGATTGTGTTGGTAGGGTTGCAGAATAATCCCTGACTGTTAAAAACTTTTGTAGGGAGCAGAATGTCACATATACAAGAAATTACAAAATCTTATTGTTGCAACACATCAGATGAGTGATGCTGAAAATCTTGTGAGCTGTGGGTTGTGTTGGACAGGTCCACAAACATTTTGCTACTCTCTTCCCCATAGTGAAGTAACTTAAGATTCTAAAAGAGATGATTTTTTACCAAAGAAGTAAAGAAAGGCTCTGAATGAACTCTAAAATTGACTTTAAACGGTCTTATTTTAATTAATTTTTTAAATGTTACTAATAATTATTTAAAACTAATTCATACTTTTAGTTTTGTTTTAAGGTTTGCTAGAATTGCCAATAACCTCCACAGTAAGCGCACGGGACCTTTAACTTCAGAAAAACTTAAAGATGCTGAGCAATGTTTAGTTAGAAGGGTTCAGGCAAGAGAATTTTCTGAGGACTTCAAAAAGCTTGAACGAAAAGAGATAGTGTCGAGTAATAGTAACTTGAAGTCTTTAAATTCATTTATCGATGACAAGGGAACAATTCGTGTTGGAGTTATATTGGGCAATTCTGAATTAGGTTATGGAACAAAATATCCTATTGCCTTACCAGGTAAATACAAATTTACGTATATTGTTATGTTGCATTTTCATACCAAATTTTATCATCTTGGCCCACAGTCCCTTTTGCACAGTGTTCGACATTGGTTCTGGCCTATAAGTGACAGAAATATTGCAAGGAAAATTTTCCATAAATGTGTTATTTGTTTTAAAGTCAAACCCCGTATAGAAACTCAGATTTTGGGAACTCTTCCCAAATTGAAAACTACATGGTCTCCTCCCTTTAATCACGTAGGATTAGATTTCTGTAGCCCTTTTTTAATCTAATATATATTATAAATGTGAAAGTTTGTGAGGATGTTTGTGGGTCTTTCACGCAAACACAACTGAATGAATTTTAATGAAACTTTAAGGTAATATAGCTTATACATCAGAATAAGCCATAGGTTATAATTTATAAAAAATGTAAAAAGTGTTTAAAATATAACGATATTTTTTTTCAAGTAAGTAGGAAAAAATTCTGGCATCTGCAAGCAAATCTGGCTTGCGCTGCAAAAAAGCCTACCACAGCATATATCTATCTTTTGTTTGTGACAAACTCTGTTTTGGCTACGCAAGGGGCTCGCTTCTAATTAATTCCTGTAATCAGAATAATGCCTATTTTTTTATTTCAGAATAAAACTAAGTTTTGAAGGGAGAGGTTGTTAGTAGGAAAAGTTTCTGCCATCTGCAAGATTTTCTAGAGTGCCACGGCACCATATTTCTATCTTTCATGTATGAAGTAAAACGTTCCTCTCTGTTTTCTCTACGCCAGCCACCACTGCGTGCTCGATTCTAATTTTTTGCTTTGTAACCACTATTTTTTTTATTTCAGACTGAAACTTACTTTTATCGCTTCTGGTATTTAAATTAGATTAAGTTAAGTCTTTCACACTACACTACATCATTTGGAAACATTTTCAACTTTGCTTGTGGTTTGTAGTTAATTATAACGCTATAGATTTAACTTATTAGGCAAGCATTGCATTTTTTAAGTATAAAAATAATAACTGTCGTACCGTATCTTTCGGAAGTGTAAAAAAAGCACCTACTAAGAATTATGCCACGAAAGCGTAAGTCTAATCTTTCCCAACGCTCTAATTCAGCTCGAGCTATGAAAGTAGCTAGATTTAACGAAACGTTTCCGCAAGCCGATCTGTGAAGGCTTGAACAGGCGGAGCGTGAGGTAGCTCACAAAGCTGCTGAGACACCATAGTGGTCCCAAGCTCGGCGTCGACGTCATGCTTAATATCTGGCATCTCAACGGGCTGCTGATATACCCGAACAGTCCCAAGCTCGGGGTCTTCAACATGCAACTTACATGGCGTCTCAGAGAGATACAGAAACCATTGAAGCAGCTGAATCTCGCAAACGTGCTGTTGCTGAAAGGGCACAACATCGACGTCTAATATTCACAAAAAACACGTGGGGGTATTCGATAAAGCTGGATTCGAGTATGGCGAATTTTTTGATTACGAAAGCCCCAAGCTTATAAAAACAGAAGCGATGAATAAAGATTGCAGATTTTGCGGTGCTGTTAAATGGAAAGAGGAATCTGCAGGAATGTGTTATTCGGGGGAGGGGGAAGTAGTCCTTCCTTCAATAGACGAGCCAGTTGAACCTCTTAAAGAACTTTTCTCTCATGAAACAGATGAGTCTCGCCGTTTTCTAAAAGACATAAGAAAATACAATAAATGTTTCCATATGACATCTTTTGGAGCGGATAATATTGTTTTGATGCAGGAATTTTGCCCGACTTTCACAATCCAAGGGCAAATATTCCACACAATTGGCTCATTGCTTCCTGCTACCAATACGCAACCGAAGGTTTTGCAAGTTTATTTCATGGGTGATAAAAGGAAGCACAAGTTAATAGGCGTTCAGAGTACGTACAAGGTGTGGAAAGAAACACGGTTCAAGAAATACAACAAGTTCTACATAATCACAACATTTTAGTGCATAAATTTAAAGTGGCTAAAGATAGAGTGACTAGCGATAATTACAAGGTAGTGATACACCCAGATCGTGTATCACGTGGTGAATACGAAAGACGATTCAATGCCCCAACCACAAATGAAATAGCTGCCGTAGTAGTTATTAGTGAACGAACTGCGTTTCGTGACATCGTTATTCAGGCGCACGATGGTCGACTTACATGAGTTTGGGACACTCAAAGGTTTTATGATGCTCTCGAGTATCCGATAATTTTTTGGAAAGGACAAGAGGGATAAAGTTTTGATATTCCTCAGATAAAACCATTTACAAAACAACCCATACCAAATAAAAAAGTGTCCTGCAAAGACTTTTATGCATATCATATGATGGTACATCGCAAAAACTTTAATTTATTGCTTCGATGAAGACTTCTCTTTCATCAGTTTTTGGTGGACATGTACACTAAAGTGGAGAGTTAGCGCTTAAGGTTTATTGCCTTAAACTAAACGAAACTGCGAACAGAAAGTTACATACAGTTAAAAGACGTGATACGGAATGATGCGGATTTAGATCCAAATAGCTTGGGTCAAATGGTAATTCTCCCGTTATCATTTGTAAATATGGCGAGATATCTTCATGAATACACGCAGGATGCTTTCACATACGTGCGTAACTACGGGAGGCCTGATCTGTTTAATACAATGACATGTAATCCCACCTGGCCAGAAATCACTAGAGAGCTCATTCCAGGTCAAAATTCAACTGACAGATAAAACTTCACAGCCATAGTATTTCAAGTAAAAGTTCAAAAATTATTTGCTCTACTTACAAAAGGTAAAATATTTGGTGATATGAAGTGCTTCATGTACTCAATCGAGTGGCAAAAAACAGGTTTGCCTCACGTGTACTTACTGCTGTGGTTGATGAAAAAATTACGCCCAAGCCAAATTGACGAAATCATAAGTGAGGAGATACCAAACCTAGAAACTGATCAGAAGCTCTGTGATAGTGTAACTAAAAATAAGATTCACGGTCCTGTGGTGTACTAAATCCGTCATCTTCATGCCTGAAGGAAGGAAAATGTACCAAAAAGTATCCAAGGGGACTTTTAAAACATAATAAAGCCAACGACAAAGGCTATCCTCTGTACAAGCGTAGAGCACCAGAAGATTGCGGTCATACGTTAGCTCAAAAATCCCGAAGTGGAATACAGGAAATATTGGTTGACAATAGCTGGATTGTCCCATATTCTCCTCTTCTCTCTAAAATTTTTAATTGCTATATAAATGTAGAGTTCTGCAATACGGTAAAAGTGATAAAATGTATTCGTAAATATATAAACAAAGGTAGCGACCAGGCTATTTTTAACATCCGACAGCAAGGTAATGTTAATATTGATCCGAGAGATGAGGTGCAAACATTTCGAGCTGGTCGATATGTTAGTAGTAACGAAGCGGCGTGGCGAATATTGGGTCTGCCTCTGCATGACAAACACCCAACAGTCATCATCTTGCGGTACATCAGCCCAATGGAGAGCGAATTTACTTCACTGAGAACAATTTTAGAGAGAGAATGGCTACACCACCTAAGACGACACTAACTGCATTTTTCCAGCTTTGCCAAAATGATGCATTTGCAAAAACATTACTTTATGTTGACGTACCACGCTACTATACATGGAACGTATCGTTGAAAGAATGGAAACGTCATGTACAAGGAACACATGTCAACGGCTGGCCAGGTGTGAAGGCAGGAGATGCTCTTGGACGCATTTACACAGTGCACATTAGTAACTTCGAATGTTACTGTTTGCGAATGCTTCTGAATGTAATACAGGGCACCACTAATTTCTTGGATCAAAAAATAGTTGATGGCCAAGAATTTGAAACTTTTCGTCAAGTGTGCGAGAAGTTGGGGTTGTTGGAAGATGACAACCACTGGCATGACACAATGGAAGAGGCCGTACTGTGTCGCTCTTCTTCGCAAATAAGAGAGTTATTTGCAATATTAATATGCAAATGCGGTTTATCCAATCCACTTCAACTATGGGATAAGTATAAAGTTCCGTTATCAGAGGATATCTTGCACAGAATTAAAAAGATGGATCAAGTCAACAATGATTTATGCTTCAATGAAGCGCTGATACATAGAGAAGATAAAATAATAAGAATTTCCGGAAAGAAGTTGTCCGACTTTGGTATGCCCACACCACAGCGTCGAGGAGAGCTGTCGACCGATTTGATCAAAGAGCTAAGCTACAATATCGCATTAATAGATACTCAGGTCTGTGAAACTGAGCCACGCCTAATACCCGAGCAAAAAAAAAATATAACAAAATATTACGAGTTGAGCTTGATTAGGGCTGTCTTTTTTTATTGATGCCCCGGGCAGTACAGGCAAAACCTTTTTACTTAATTTGCTTCTGGCGAAAATTCGTAAGGACCGTAATGTTGCATTAGCTGTGACTTCCTCTGGAATCGCTGCAACATTACTGAGCGGTGGACGGACTGCACACACTCTGTTTTTAAATTACCTCTTAATCTGGCAAGCGAAGAAAACCAACGTACAAAGATAGATAGAGAGGACCTTGTAGAAGAAAATAAAAGCTACTCGAAGGACTAAACCTGCGCAGACGAAGTCACGGGCACCAGTTATATAATGTATATACGTATCTATGTAAATAAACTGTACTCTAATAAACTTCATTTCGTTAAATATATGGGTTTTTTTTTAGTATTCTTTAACATGAAATTATTTTAGCACGGAAAAAATGCATACCCTCTCAGTTTTGTGTTAAACGATTTTCACTGCATGTAAATTTTCTATAAACTATTTTAATGATTCAAAATTAAGGATACCTTAATGCCATTTGTTTTACCTAAAAATTAAAAATGGATGTCTGCATGTATGCATGACCTCGCTTCACTCCAACACTGTTCAACCGATCACTATGAAAAATGGCATGTATATGTATTTTTTATGGAGAAGAGTTTTGTGCTTTCTTCTTTATAACTTAAGGAACAGAGTTGCTTGCGAATATTACAAACTTAACATAAAGTAAATACAACAAAAAGTAATAATAACGTATTACAATTCTAAATATAAATTATTTACACTACTTTAAGTGTTCATTACACAAAACTTGTAACAATGTTTTGCTTTTGCTGGGCAGAGATCAGCTTAGGAAGGTGTTTTCGAAAATAGAACCACAAGAGACCTATTGGGCTTTATAAATAAAAAAAAATCATTTTTATTAGTTATTAGATCTACAGACTTAAAATGTAACAAACATGTGTCTTTTTTCGTTTAATATGCATTTCGAGTCAAATTAACTCATTAAAAATTTCTTTATCCTTCAAACTTTATTGTTTAATTTTTCAATTCACCCGTGCGAAGAACGGGTATACCAGCTAGTAAAGAATAACTTGCTTATATTGCTTTATTTGCATGTTTTGTCACTAAGGCAAGCGTATAGAATTAGTTACCAACCTTGGTTCCGAAGCCTTCATTGCTTGCCTTAAAAGATTTTTTGCGAGAAGAGGCAAAAGTATCTTCATTTTTTCAGACAATGCAAGTACTTTTTGGGGTATAATGTTGATCTCAAAAGGCTATTTCAATTAGTTAAAAATTAAAACGAACAGCTTAATTTGTTTCTTTCTTCGAAATGTATTTCATGAAAATTCATCCCACCTAGGTCACCAAATTTCGTAAGCTTTTAAGATTCATGTATCAAATCTTTAAAGTATCACTTACTCCGTGTTGTGTGAAACACGCATTTGACATATGAGGAACACTCAACAGTTTTGGCTCAGATTGAAGCAGTGCTTAACTCGAGACCTATTTCGCCTTTGTCATCTGATCCAAACGACTATCATACTTTGATTGGGCGCCCTTTGACCACCATTTCTGAATCAGACTTGTGAAACTTTCAAGTAAATAGATTGTCTCGGTGGCAGCTAACTACAAAAATTTTACAGGCTATTTGGAAAAGAGACTATTTGAATAATCTTCAACAGCGCACGAAATGGTACTGGGATAAAAGAAATGTTGCTATAAATGACATGGTTCTTATAGTAGAGGATAATAGTTAATAATAGTAGATGATATTTCTTATGGTATCCCACCATGTAAATGGAAACTAGTAAGAATTGTAGAAGTAATTTGTGGCTCGGATGGTAAAGTAAGAGTAGTTGTAATCAAAACTGCCAAAGGTATTCTGAAACGAAGTGTTTCTAAAATATGTGTGCTTCCTATTGAAAAAATTGATTGTAATTAATTAATGCTACATTTTATACTGCATGTTTTTATATTGCTTTTTTATATTACATGTTTTTTTATATTGCATGTTCTTATATTGTATGTGTTTATCATTTATTTAAATACTGTAATCAAATCTTTAAATGTTTGCTTAAAATTTTAGATAAATTAATGAAATCTACATTTCAAGGCCGGACGGGAATGTTAACGCCGCATTTACCATTTGTAAATTAATATCAATTTGGCAAGCGCCAAGGCGCTCGTCATTTGGGATATAAGAAATGTTTTGAAGTGAAACTCCAGTTGTAGAGTTCAGGCTGCGAGCCGAGCAGACGTTAAGTCTCAGTTTCATTAAGGTTTCTAAATTCATTAAAGTTTTTAAATGAATGTAAATAGAGCGCATTGTTTTTATTGAGTTGGATTCATTCGTGCCCCTCCAAGGCAGGCAAATCGAATTCTCTACTGTATGCGTGTGATTCTATCAATTCTCTTCAATTGCTTTGTTCACAGCATAACAGTTTTACGTTATTGAAAGTGTCATATGAAATTCTATGATTTAATTACAATTCTGTGCAATCTTTTCAAAGAATTTTAAACAATTTACAGTTCAGTTCAGCTATATAAGGCAGAACTTGTATTATACGTTTCAAAAAGCTTGATATACGTATAAATTTAGGGAGTTCGATTTCATTTAATATAATTGATTTTTTAAGGATTTCAAATATATTGTAAAATATCTTTAACTATTCCCCATTAACTCTAGATTTTGACAAGATCTATTAAAACATTGGACAAATGTTATCATATTTTTTGATGGAATTATAAACGAATTATTAAAAATATACTTATATCAATACTTCAGAAAGACTTGTAACATTGTCTTCATATATTAAATTTATAAATATTTATTTTACAGCTTATATATGTAGGATTTAAAGTATTAGAGAATTAAATATATTCTCCGATCAATGAAGTTACAACCTCACCAATAGATGGCGCTACCAGCGAATATATGTATCCCCTGGGAATGACGGGTTTTAGGGAGAAAACGATTGCGACGCGGAACAAAACAGACGCGAGAGAAGAGACTTCGGTCTTACAGGCGAGAAGCCACCTTTTTCGGTCAACATGGAGGCCAATAGGCTTAGCGACAATTGAGAGTATGCTACGTGAAATAACTCGTAAAGTTTTTTAATTGTAAATAATCTAACGTTTCATTAAACAGTAATTTCCTTCTAATCTGCCTATTTCATTGAAATATCAAGATCCAGAACATTACTTACCCCTAGACACTCCTATATTTTGAATGGGGATTCGGCCGGGATCATTTTTTTTTAAATTTAAAGAAGAAAAAAAAGCAGAATCGATTCCAGATTGCCAAGGATTACCTTCTTCATCGCGAAGTAATGTGCCATCTTGCCACGAATAACATTTGTTTTTACTTCTGATTGCCGCCCTCGTAATAGAATTCCTTCAGTGCATGCCACCCTGGTATTAGAATTTCTTCAGTGTGTGCCGTCCTGGTGGAATAGTTCCTTCAGTGCATACCGCCCTGATAATAGAGTTTCTTCAGTGAGTGCCATCCTGGTGAAATAGTTTCTTCAGTGCATGCCGTCCTGGTAATAGAATTTCTATAGTGAATGCCGCCCTGGTAATATAATTTCTACAGTGAATGCCACCCTGGTAATAGAATTTCTACAGTGAATTCCACCTTGCTTTTAGAATTCCTTGAGTGAACGCCGTCCTGGTAATAGAATTTCTACAGTGAATTCCACCTTCCTATTAGAATTCCTTGAGTGAACGCGTTCCTGGCCAAGCCAAAGTGCAGTCCCTGAGTTTGAAATTGTAAAGATTTGTGTGTGCGCGAAAGTGAAAAACTTTCAGGATTGTGTAAAGGCCTCGTATCCGCAATTTTGCACGAAAGGAATAGATATTCAAAAGGATGGATTAGGTTAATGGAGTAACCGACTTTTGTGACGTACGAAAAAAAGGGAGTGTTAATTTCTCCTTCCCTCTTTTGTGCCAAACCCTCAGTTCCGTCAAGGTCTGACTTATTTATGTTTATACTTATCTGCTATTTTTTATTTATTTTTTTTTACAATCCGTATTTTGATGATTTACCTTTTTGAACCTATATTTTTTTAATCTGAGCAAATATTTGAAACGAAATTGATTTTTGTTACTTCTATTATCTCTATAATTTGTATAAACATATTATTCACCTTATTTTGCCATTATATACTTTCGTATTATTTTCTTTCTTTTCGAAGTTGTATTTAAAACCTATTAAGTTTGAATTATATATCACAATTTAAATTATTACTTGATACGTTTTAAATTATTGATGCATGATATATTATTTGAATTTTACATTGGTTTCGGAAATTTTTAGATGAAAAATTTTATTTGCATAACTTTTATATATTTAGTAGAAGTGTGGGTAAAATTTAGCAGAGCTGGCATTCTATACCTTTCACAGTATTTAGTACTATACCTGTTATTCTCCAGTACAATAATTCTTGTAAATATTCTTAACTCCTTAATTAAAAAGGGGAAAAACATGTCTTTCTTGTTAAAAGGGAAAAAGGAAGATTTGTTAGAGTTAGCTACAGAGTTAGGTTTAGAGGCGACACACACAGTCGACATGACTTAGACAATGTTAAAAAATTTAATAACCAAAAGTACAGGGTACAATCAGGAATACACCAAATTTATGTGTCAAGGTATCGTTGAAGAGAGAAAGGAGAGATAATTATTAGAAGAAAGGAAATTATGGGATAATTTCGAAAAACTTAGAATCGAAGCTCAGATTGGAATAAATCTGTAAATATTGAGTAGGAATAATTGTACACATCGTACGAATTTAGCAAACTGTTACCTAAATTTTATATGAAAGAGGATATCATCTTATATTTAATACTGTTTGAGCGCCAAGCACGTATGATGAACGTGCCGAAATAGTTTTGGGTCTCACACCTATTAGGACTACCCACACAGGAAATCACACAGTTGATCGCTAGAGAACCTGAACAAGAGGCGAGAGATTATGACCACGTGAGATCTTTGCTTTTAAAAAGGTTTGAATTTACCCCAGAGAAGTTCAAGCAGTTATTAGTGGAACCAAGTGGAACATTTCAGAAAATTTGATAACCACAATACAAGGAGAGCAGGAAATTTCAATCCTGAAAGAAGATATTTAGACACTCCTCCGCGTAGAGATTTTGATAGAAGAGCCCTAGGAGATATTACATATGTCCTTCCTTATATCATTTGAGTTTTAATTGCCCTAAAGCAAAGAAAGAGATCAAAAGAGAAGAACCCAATTCCCAAGTACAAAGCTGTTCTGTCACACCGCAGAGAGAGAAAGGACTACCCTTAAAAAACATTATGTTAGGCAATGAAATTGTATCGGCACTTATACATACTGTTAGTACAGTTAGTCCAATCCGAGAAAATTTAAGCACGAATATTGTTGAACTTTCAAGACTATCCAAAATTAACACTGTGTTGTACGGTTTAGGACCAACTGAAGTAATAACCAAGGGCTCCTTCGAGTATGATTTTGTCTTGGACAAAGATCAATATTCTTTAATGTGGCATGATGTGCCAACCAAGCAGCTCAATTTTGAAGCCATTATAGGTACAGACATTTTGGGACAAGCTCTTTGAATTTCACCCAAGAATGTGTTATGTTCCATAAGCATGAGGAAAAGGCATGGCTAATGCATATACCCAGAGTACATTTTGAAGATGCATTCTGAAGATGAGTTAGATTTCAGTCACATCCTTGACTCACAATTGAAAAATGATTCAGCCAGAATAACTTCATAATACAAACCTGAGAAGACTGAATCCACAGATGTGATAAGGAGGATAATACTGAACGATGATATCCCAGTCTATCAACAAGCACGTCGGTTGTCGTATGCGGAAAAGAAAAGTGTGAACAACCACATTGAAGAAAGGTTTGAACAAGAAATAGTCAGACCAAGATCATCCGAGAATACTAGTCCCATAGTACTTGTGAAGAAAAAGAAAACTTATTATAAGAAAAGGAAACAGGCTCCCAAGTACTAAGTTGGTGATTTGGTAGCGGTCCAACGTACACAATTTGGTGGAGGCCTTAAACATAGACCCAAATTTTTTGGACCATAACAGATTACAGAAGTAAAACCTAGAGACAGATATACAGTTGAGAAAGTAACGGATCACGCTGGGCCAAATGTAACTGCTACTTCCGCTGATTTAATGAAGTATTTTTCTCACTAATAGAATAGTATTTACACAAATGTATACATTTAATTTTAATAACTATAGAGTATACCCTTCACTTTATATGTCTTATGCATGTTGTGTACTTTTTCTTATATTTTGTACGATATGTAATAATGAGAGAATTCTCAAGCATCGCTGAGGTTAATCGACTGTCAGGATTGACCGAGTTTGTAGGATTTAAAGTATTAGAGAATTAAATATATTCTCCGATCAGTGAGGTTACAACCTCACCCATAGATGGAGCTACCAGCAAATATATGTATCGCCCCGTAATGACGGGTTTTAGGGAGAAAAAGATTGCAACGCGGAACGAGACAGACGCGAGAGAAGAGACTCCGGTCTTACAGCCGAGAAGACACTTTTTTTGGTCAACGGAGGCCAATAGGCTTAGCGACAATTGAGAGTATGCTCCGTGAAATAACTCGTAAAGTTTTAATTGTAAATAATTTAATGTTTCATTAAACAGTAATTTCATTCTTATCTGCCTATTTCTTTGAAATATCAAGCTCCAGAACATTACTTACCCCTAGACACCCCTACATATATAAATAAATCTTTTGTTTCATTTATAGTTCTACTTGCTGAAGTGCCCTTTCTCCGAAAGGGTTAATTTACTAAAAATTAAAATAAAATATTATTCTTGATCTAATAATTGAATTGCAAGGAGAGTACAATCCGGTACAAAAAATGTATAGAAAAATAAACGGTAATATTTTAATGAGGGCACTTATTATTTATACTTTAACACCCCTTAAGTGGTCACAACGCCTCTTGGAGGTTAATTTTCGCAAACCTCCGACTGTTGCGGATTTCTACTCCGTGTAAGGAACATGTCTGCTAAATTTCAAGTCTGTTTGTTCTAATAATTCGAAAAAGCGAATATTAATATTTAGCACTCTTTAGGGGTAAAAAAAGAGTACATGGAGGAAGCATTGAGGACTATTACACCATGGTTCTTGGTCCATAGACCCTTGATTGTGGCAGGACTCGTTTCTGAGTAGTCAGGTCCGTGGTGGCTGTGTGGTCATGGACGTGATCTCGTTTCGAATGTCGTCGACATTTGTTGCCACTGAATGCCCGTTATAGGGAAAGGCTGAAATATGTTAGATCTGCCGAAGTGGAGAATCTCACTTTGACGAGGTGTGGAAGTCTGAGGAGTTTGGTGTCTGAGTAGTTGTTGTGCTGATCATTTGACCGTATTTCTCAAAATTGAATGTTCTGTCATCGGAAAACTTTGCGTGGATTCGTTTGCGTAGTCAAGTCATACACATACATTTCGTTGGAATAATCACAATCATAATCATTCTTATTGAAAGTAAAACGCCTATCAAAAATTCGAATACTCATATTTATTCCAACGTTTTTTTTTTTTTTTGCTGTATTATTGATCTTAATTAAAAGAAAAAAAAGGTATATATATATACAAGGGGTGATCAAATGAAAAGGTACGAAACGACATAAAAATGAAACATTTAAATATTTGCGCATTCCGCCATGGGAGAATGTAGCCAGACATCTCGGGATGCCATTGGAGGCTCTGACTGGAATCGGATCATGCGCGGGCGCCCGCATGCGCAGGACAGAGCAAAGGCTCTTATAAAAAGCGGCGTTCAAATGATGCGGCAGTCCGTATGAGGACAGGATGGCGTTCGCGTTGCAAAATTCGATGATGGAGGAGCAACGAAGTGTTATGCGATTTCTGATAGCAGAAGGTAAGAAGCCGGCAGCTATTCATCGGCGTATGGTGACCGTTTACGGGAAGAAATGTGTCTCTGACAAGTCTGTCAGAAAATGGAGTGCCCATTTTCGTGCAGGCCGTGAAAGTGTGGGTGATACCCAGAGACCAGGCCAAGCAAACACTGTCATCACGAGCGATTTCATCTACAAGTTGGACGACGTAGTGAGAAGTGATCGGCGTGTCAAAATGCGAATGTTGGCGCTGAAGGTGCATGCCAGCTATGGAACCGTGTTGGCAATTGTTCACTAGATGTCGCGATTTTGAAAGGTGTTTGCTGCTTGAGTTCCGAAGCAGCTCACCGACGAGCAAAAGGAACTGCGGATGGGACTAGCACTGTAATATCTGTTTCGGTATCAGGAAGACCCCGCTTTCATGAAGCGGATCGTCACAGGTGATGAGTCCTGGTGCCATCACTAGGAGCCAGAGACAATACGGAACAGCATGCAGTGGAAGCATGCGTCGTCACCTCACCCTAAAAAGTTCAGAGCCGTGAATTCAACAGGCAAGGTGTTGCTCACTGTCTTTTTTGGCGTTCAAGGACCGCTACTTGTGGAATTCCTCTAGCACAGAAAAAGCATCAACTCCGATGTGTACTGTGAGACACTCCGACGCCTACGCAGGTCCATCAATAACAAAAGACCGGGGCTGCTCATGGAGAGTGTGGTTCTGCTCCATGATAATGCGCGTCCACACGTCTCCAGAGTCACACAAATAGAACTGGACAAGTTCAAATTGGAGACGTTGGACCACCCTTCCTACAGTCCGCACATGTCACCCTCTGATTTCCATGTGTTTGGTCCACTGAAGAAACACCTGAAAGGGAAGCGCTTCAACTCGGACGACGTACTCAAAGACACTGTGAAGGACTGGGTCTCGTCACAGCCACAATAATTCTGGGAACAAGAAAGCGTGCGGCATTTGTACCCATCGTGTTGTTTCGTACCTTTTTCATTTGAACACCCCTTGTACATATATATCATTCTAAAAGATGCCGAGAAATATAAGCAAATAATTAAAATGAGTTCGTCTACAAAAAGACAGGGGAGTGGGAAATGTTCTCGAGTTTTTAAAATTTTTAGACTGATAGTAGGAATTTTAAAAGGAATAGATAAATAACTAAAGAAAAAATCATTTCTTTATACGATAAATGAAAAAAAATTCACGCTTCTCTCTCTCCAATAACAACTGTTGAACTGTCCAATAAAGGATTAGTGGAAATAAGTTTTTATTTCTGCTATAATACGTATGAAAATATTTCATTACTTTTACCATAAAAATCTTCAATATTCCAGTAAAAACTTAATTTTATCTCATGTTTGGTCAACGGATGTCATGTTAGGATCATTTGATCGCAAACGAAGGATTTAAAAGTAGTAATTACTAATTCTAGTAATTCCTTAAGCGTTTTCCTTTCCTTTTTTTTTTTTTTTTTGCCCTTCGTACTCTGAAATTTGAAGTCCTATAATCTTCTTGGTCACTTTTTTTTTTTTTCATTCTCTTAATAAAGAGTGTTTTTTTTCAGGTATAGAAGTTTAAGTTGGCATTACTTTCCAAGATGGCGACCGATTTAACAGCTATCAAGTGATTTATTATCAGGTTAGTTTGGCAATTCATCATGAATAGACTCACGCCTGAACAACGCTTTCAAATTGTGCAATTTTATTTGGAAAATAATGGTCGATTCTCATAAGCGAATTTTGTTTAGCGATGAAGCGCACTTCTGGTTGAATGGCTACGTCAAAAAACAAAACTGCCGCATTTGGAGTGAAGCTAATCCAAAAGTGTATGTCGAAACACCGTTGCATCCAGAAAAACTGACTGTTTGGTGCGTTTTATTTGCTGGTTGAATCCTTCTTCAAAAACGATGAAGGCCACAACGTTACAGTCAATGGTGATCGGTATAGAGCTATGATTACTAACATTTTCATTCCTGAATTGAACAATCATGATGTCTAGGAGCTGTGGTTCCAACAAGACGGCACAACATGTCACACAGCTCGTGCCACAATCGATTTATTGAAAGACACGTTTGGTGACCGCCTAATTTCACGTTTCGGACCTGTGAATTGGCCTCCAAGATCTTGTGATTTAACACTGCTAGACTATTTTCTGTGGGGCTATGTAAAGTCATTGGTCTATGAGGATAAGCCACAAACGCTTGACCATTTGGAAGACCACATTCGCCGTGTTATTGCCGTAATACGGCCACAAATGTTGGAAAAAGTCATCGAAAATTGGACGTCCAGATTGGATTACATCCGAGCCAGCCTTGGCAGTCATATGTCAGAAATCATATTTAAAATGTAATGCTACAAGATTATCTTTCGAATAAAAAAAATGTCAATCCAATATTACATTGTTGTTTTATTGCAATTTAAAGTTCTATACCTCTAAAAAAACACCCTTTATGTAGATATATGTAATAAATTTATATTTATTTTAAAATATAATCTTGTTTTATTTTTATTAGGTTATATATATTCAAAACACAAAGCTCATTTCATTTCACAATATAAGGTTTGAAACCTATATTATTCCTCTTTTAATTTCGATTTCTAGTGAAAGAAAATTTTAATGGCTTACACGTGTCTTACTTCGTGTTTAAAACTTCCCTAAAGCATTTACATCATGTCTAAAAAACACATCTAATATTTCTCTTCTATTGAACCCGTGATTATAGTGTTTCCCTTTATGTTTTTCAATTTATTTGAATGTGGAAACGAGTAAATTCACTCTCTTCGTTTTTGGTATATAAAGGAGGAGAATGCAGAATCCCCCCCTCCAATTTGAACATTAGCGAAATGTCACATAAATCTGTCACTGAAGTCACAATTACG
Source organism: Trichonephila clavipes (assembly GCA_019973935.1). Taxonomy (NCBI): domain Eukaryota; kingdom Metazoa; phylum Arthropoda; class Arachnida; order Araneae; family Nephilidae; genus Trichonephila; species Trichonephila clavipes. The sequence goes on along the minus strand of BMAU01003038.1, from coordinate 180,445 downwards.
TAAGTAGATTCTCAGGGACGTCTTAAGTAATAGGTCCAGTGGGCCCGTGCCCAGGGCATTGCCAAATTCTCGACTCAGCCTTAATTAGACCATGAATCAAATAATTTCAACGCTCAAACGTTATTTTTAGCCGTATTATTCGAAAAGCTGGGAATTCAGAAGATATGTTAACTGTCTACATGTGATGAACGTGGGTCATGTATATGTCTCAAGCAAACGATGAAATTAGGGATTTGATCAAATCCCTAATGGGCATGATCAATTGGCGGGAGATGTTAAAATAACGTCTCTTCAACGACCTTTCCCTGATGAAAGTAAGAAATTTGAAAAAATTCATGATCTGTTTCAGTGAATGAAATGATGAAATAATACTGTAAAGAGTTTAAAAGTGTTTATTTTTAACAAATATGGTGCATTATATAAATTATAGAAGTAAGTAATAGAACAATGTTCAATGATATAAAAATATTTATTTGAAACTAATTAACAAATAATTAGAAAATTAGTCTGGTATTTTTTTTATTTTATTTGTAACATCTTTCCTCTCGGTTGCTGCATATTTGGGGAGTCAATGAAATACTATTTTTTGAATAGGGACGGAAATGTGCAACAGGAAAACAAGAAAGCGCGTGTGATGGCGTCGATTGATTTGACCTGTCTTTCCCCTTCATAGTTTCTTTATTAATGATGACCTGTTTTGTGCAGGGAAGGGCTTACACGCTAAAATATCAATCCCCATGTTAATTCTATGGTGCCGTTTTTTAAAAAAATGAGGCTGATCGAAAGTAATGCATTTGGTTAGGAAGTACAAGCAACCGACATCAACCCTGGACAGCATTTTGCCAATGAACATTTGACTAGATAATTTCATCATTCTACTGAAATAGATCATGGATTTGTTCAAATCCCTTACTTTCAACAAGGAAATGACTTTGAAGAGATGTTATTTTAACATGTGTCCTGTCAATTGCTCATATCCCATATGGATTTGATCAAATTCCTAATTTCGTCATTTCCTTGCGACATATACATGAACCACGGTCACCACATATAGCCAGTTGACATATCTTCTGAATTCTCAGTTTTTCGAATAATACAAACGAAAGGAACATTTGATCTTTGAAATTATTTGAATCATGGTCTTATTAAGGCTGAGTCGAGAATTTGGTGAGGCCCTGTACCCGTGCCCAATTCACCCATGCCTTAATACGTCAATAAGAATCATATAAACGCAGCATCATATACCATCATTATCATTCAGTAGAAAGGGCGCAGTCTTTTGAGCCTGTCTGTGCGATTATAAGATATACACATTTATTAGAACCAGTTTATTGTTTGTATGAGTATTTGACAACGTTTACTATATGAACTGTCTACTTATATGGGTCATAGTTAGGCCTGTGCATTTCTGTAGTGGCCCATAACTTACTTTAGCGTAGGGGCCCAGGGCCACAAGAAGTCTTAAGACGTCCCTGTAGATTCTTTGTATGCTACTCGCACTCTGTATTGTCACGATTACATGCAAGAAAGGTGAATGCATTGCACACATACATACAGAATAAAATTTTGAATCTAATTATTTGACATAAATATTAAACATTAGACCGTTGGAAAAATTGTTAATTATATCTTGGTTCCTAAATTATAAATTTACTTCTTAGGTAGATGATCGTTTTTTCTAATTATTTGTGATGAAATTTCAATCATAGGAATCTTATTGTATTATTGGTTAATATCCAAAAACATATCAGGAGATATTTTATGCCTCAATAGTATTCGTACACTATATATGAGTTTAATATTAAATTTGAAAAAAGCCTGACTTCAATGAACTTTAATTTTTTCATTGAATTTATATCTGAATGAAGAAAAGTGTAAAACACAGAAAATAAAGCTAGTGTTAAGAAAAGGAAACTAAATTATTTATTATAATTATTAATTAAAACTAATTATTTAATTATAATTTTATAAACACACTGAAATCATGTGCAAGTTAAATTAAATTAATTGATAATTGAATTTGACGTAATTATTAATGTTTATGTATCTACGCGTTCACTTTTTAAATTTTATTTCTTAACTTTCATTCTTTGTAACGAAATGTCCTGCCAAATCAATTTCCTTGCATGCACAAAGATTCGATAATCGAACTTAAACCTCTGGCCGGGGCAAACATTTTTTTTACGCTCAGAGGAACATCCGTCAGACAAACAGGTGCGCAATTTTTTTTTTGAATTTTATTACCTTGAGGAAAGTTTTAAATATCATTATCACTCATGAAATTGAGTATTGCCCAAATAAGAAGATGTGTGGGGTTAAAGCAAGCACAAAAACTTTTTCAAGATTTTAACATTAGACTTTTTAATTAAAAGAATGAAACATATTAACAAAAATACAATTTTTAATATTCAAGCCTTTATGAAACACACTATATTAATATATTTTTATCACTAGATTTGTGACTAATATTTCTATAAAAATTATTAGAAATTATTTATATTCATGTAAAAGTATATTTAAAAATAAGTAAAAAATGAAAATATATATATATATTAACCGAAGTAAAAAATAAAAAATGCAAAAGTAAAACTAATTATGCAAAAAATTATAGCAACAACCGTAAACATAACATATTTATAGAATATAAATATCATATGTTTTTTTCGGGTATTTTCCAAAAAAATATGAGTTCCACATTTGACGCATTTCTATGACGTCATTCTATTTTTTTTTTTTTTTTTTTGTAGGAACAAAACCATCATTTCTTTCTTTTTTCATGACTGTCATCTATAATAATCATAAATAATTTTAGAAATGCATATTAAAATATTATAAAACAAATATTGCTGATAAATTGGAATATCAGTCTGCGAGGCCGTGCTCTAAAATACACGTACGTAGTAGGGATTGCAATACCGAATACCGGTATTTTGAGCGATTTGTATAATTTGAAATACCGGTATTCACAAGTTTAAATATCGGTTTTTAAGAATTTACTAGAAATTTCTTATAATTGCCTCCATTATATGTTCAGGGATCATCATCATCGCAAATTAATATACATTTTTATTTTTGTGTCGAGGCGAAATTAATTAAACTGAATACAAATTTGTATCATACCGTCAAGTGTTTGATATTTTTTAAAATTGTTGAGTTTTTTATTCACACTATATTTGTATAGCATACTTTAGGGTTCAAAATATCTTTTATATTATTTATGTATATATATATAAACTCACATTAAAAATACCCATAATAATAAATGATAATAACTTTAAAGAACATAAAAAAATCAGTTGATATTCTCCGGTTCGGTTTCATTACTGATATGATGAAAAGAATATATTAGCACAATGTAAATAATACTGTACTATTATTAAACTGAATGGATGAAGTACGAACACATTTAAAAACAAAAAAAAATTATACAAAATTGTTAAAAAAAAGAATATAATTGTGATTAAGATACAAATTCTAGCACACTTTCTAAGCCCAAGCCATCAGGGAATTTAAAATATTTTGAAAAAAAAAAAGATAATTCGGATGAAATTATTGCACAAAAAAACGTTCCATGCTTAATGACAACGCAATTGTTGCATTGTTTTTTTAAGATCGCATTTCAGAAATTTGTATTAATATCACAGACTGATAGCAATCTTTGCACTTTTTTCTGATTTAAATAAATAAGATGTTCCTTTATACTTTTTGTGTATGTGTTCTTTATATACTGTTATAATTTATAAGTTACAAATTATTTTTTGATATATTTTTTACTTTCTAGTAATACTGGCAAATATAAAACAAAGAGACACCTGCGTTTTCTTGTTTTTACTAAAACTTCTAATACCGATTATAAAACCGGTATCCCGGTATTACGATCTAAAAAATTACGAATACCAATATTGGTCTGAATTCCAATCCCTAATACGTAGGAATATCCGTCTGTTGGACGGTGATAGATAATAAAATCGCACATACCGGAGTTGAAACAAATCACCAAGCACCACCACATGATCCTCTAACTGGGTAACGTCTAACTGAAGAAATCAATGCAGCTAACAGCCCAAAATCCCAACACAGCGTTATCTACAGGCATCAAAACAAATCTTACCCGTCAGACAGACGGATGTTCCAGCCAGAAGGTTAAACATGATTGAGTGCAGTCAGTACTATGGAGGGTGACGATCTGAATTCTATTAGATAGAAATAATCCCCACCGTGAAAGCTAACAAAATTCCTAGTAAGCAATTTATACTTAACCTATTCAATTAAAAATTCGGTACGGAAAATTAAGAGAATGATTAGCTAAATTATGTGCCATAAAATGAATAAAATGCGTTGAGATAAACATAGCGAAAACGCCAAGAAATTTCCTCAGAAAGAAACTGTTCAATACATTTATTTTAATTCAAGCTAACAGAAATAGCCTTTAGATTAAAAAAGTTATTGATTTATGCACTTGCATATTACGGATAAAATTAACGTGGCACATTATCTATCATTGAACCTTTCCAATTCCCTCTTTTCAAAGATTAATACATAATAAGTATTACGGTTATTTTACGAAATACATTTTTCTTTGTCAAAAGTGAGTGTGTAAGTATATTTTATTGGAAAAGATCTATATATATGTTTTAGTTGAATTTAATAAAATATTATTTTTAAGCGTATAAAACATGAATATGTGACTCAACAAAAGGCAAATTTTTGTTGATCATCGGACTTCCTTTTATTTTGTTTTGTTAATAATACAATTAAAATTTTAGTTTGTTTATTTTTTTTTAAAAAAAAAGAGATTATTTTATGTAGGATAGCTGAAGAGGGACTCTGAGTATATAATTATATCAGTATTTTAAGCGTTTATTGACAAAGTTGCTCCGAATATTGCAAAATGAATTGATACAGTTAAAAAGGGTGTTTACTGTCTGAACGTACGTACAACACACTCTCCGGTAAGATCCAGTGGAATTCAAGAATTATGTATAGTACAGAGAGAATTTGATTTTTCCGTTGAAAATTGTTTATGTTCAGCAAGGTTTAAAAATGTAACAAATGAACGAAAGCCATAAAAAAGAAAAGTTGTATTAGAAGAAACCGATGAATCTCACTAAATGATTCTTTTAAAATCGTTGCACTTAAAGAAATACTTTTAAAATCCTCAAAGTTCGTAAAAGATAAGGAATTTTTGTTTTGCATTGTAAAAGTGAAGATTATTTGCATTGGTTACGCTTGCAACAACAAACGACACTAATAAAATATTTGAAATTATTATGTTGTTTAAAGTATTCCTTCAATAATTAAACGGTTTAAAGCAGAACAAATAATAAATTTCTTTCTTAGTAAATAAAGAATTCTCAAATATGATAACTAATATAATTTTATGAGTTAAGACATAGGAATAAATAATTTTTTATTAACCGAATAATCCACAATAAAACATAAATGTGATTATTTGTAAATATATATAAAATTTAAGAAGGAAAATTAGTAGTTTTATATTTTGTCGAGTAATAATAAGCACACACACCCTTTTTTTTCCTACCGTGATAAATTTATTTATTTATTCATTCAATTTTTTTTTGGGCAATGATAGTAAAATACTTTCTAAAATTAAGTAATAAGGTTACAAATTTCAAAAACGTGTTTACAATCTTAATTATTAAGGAATAAATATAAATACTGTCCTTAAAGGTTCAAGATTTTTTCCAAATTAATTTAAATTTATTTTTATACGGGAATTTTTAGTTTAATATGAGGAACTATTAAATACCTTATGTAAACTTAGGTTAGATAAATACAATATATAGAGTTTATAATAGTATATTTTTATATTAAAAGTTAAATATTATTTTACAGTTTGTTTAATTCTGACAAACTAAATTAGAACATAAAATTTATTGTCTCATTTTTTCATACCCTTTAAATATCCTAAATGTTCCTTTAAAATTGTTTATTTGTGAGGAAAAAAAATTTTTGGTTAGTTATTTACAGAACTCATTTCGAAGTATCTAAATCGCTATCATGACTATAAGTAAATGGTACTTGTAGAGCTCCCCCAAAAAAAAAAAAGCTTCATATCTTTTACCGGTTCTGTAACTTTTCAACTAAGACCCTTTCTACACGTCCTATTGTTATAACATTTCCCCTTTGACTGAAAGTTAAGATTTCATTGGAAGGATTGCTAAAGAGAGATTTTTATCGCCTACTTTGGAAACCTTTAGACAAATATTTACGCCAATGTCCTTACAGCAACCAATGTCATCTAAGAAGCATGTCATTTCTAACCCTGCTTTAGTACACAATACTCCTGAACCCTCAAGAGAGAGAATCTTGGTTTTACTTTATATAAACGAAATTTAGTGTAAGTAAATGAATTTATTTATTCTCTTCTTAATTGCTTCATTTTGCTATACTGTTTTCATTTATATTACATTTTTTCATGTCAGTTTGATTTGTATCTTACTGTTTGCTTACACGTGCAAATTTTAGGCCTAACAGTTTTTCAAACACGGTTCATAATCTTTAATTTTTCTTTCACTGCTATATATACATTTTCTATTAAAATGATGGTTTCAGGGATATTTTAAGGCAAGGTTTAAATGGGTCTGGGGCCAGAGCTTACTCATATTTCAGACTAGGCCTCAATAAGATCACGATTCGAATAAATTCAACGGTCAAATGTTTTTTTCCGGTTGTATTCTACGAAGAACTGGGAATATCGGACAAAATGTAAACTGCCTACATGTCATGAACGGCTTCCATGTGTAGGCCTAGGCCTACCACCATTTACCATCATTACTCATTGAGTCAAATGGCGGAAGTTGGTCGAGGCGGTTTGCGCAACTGTAAGTCATGCAAATTATTTGTTCGGGTTATTGTTTGTACGAGTATTTGACAATGAATGCTATGTACCGTACAATTTTAAGTCATAAGTGGGGCCTGCATTTGTGTAAGGGCCCAGGGCCTCAAGAAATCTTAAGATGTCCCTGGATGGTTATACAGTATCTTATGAAACAAGTCGAGCCTTACTTATCTGCCTTAATGCAATGGCTTACAAAACGCTTATTTTTTCATTTTGGTTAATTGATTTCTGATATGTATCGGTTTCTTGCTGTTAGTTCTAGATCTCAGAATTATGCATTAGGGTTTTAAATGATACATTTAAAATCTGTTATGGTATTATATATTTCATTTATTTTATATACATTTTAATACGGGATGTTATTTTTATTTTGCTTTAATTATTTAATTTTGCATGCTTTCAGATGTAATTTATATTTTTTATCCATATATATAAATATAGAAGTCAGCATGTGTATAAGAATCATGACGTAATATATTTCATATTATTTTGAAATCATTTAACTGATATCGAGTTCTATAATTAATAAATACCAGTCAATCAATAAGATAACGAAGTCAGAAATGCACACAGGAACTTTTGAACGGGTCGGTTGGGGAATGTCAAGGGCCGTAAGTCCACCATTCTCTTATCATACCCCAATACCCTGAGAAACATTCTTTTGGTTTTGTCGATTGGTGGGAACAAAAAACAGTTAATATTAAATTACTGAATAAAAAATTAATTTAAATTAAGAAATTAATTAGTAGTAACAAATACTTGATTAAATTTTAAGTAACATATACATAAGGTTATAATCAATCGAAAAAATTAAAATGTGGGGGGGACTCTGAGACACCCCCTTGTGTGCACCACTGAAAGAAGGTAATACATTATCTAAAACATGTATACAAATGTATAAAATTGGAGTCGATAAGTAATAAGGAAACAATCTAAGAAAATCCCATTGATTAGACAGTACTTTAACTCATTTACAGGAAAATAGCATATAAATGTATATGTAAAATTATTATGTGGCTACATCGAGGAAAAATTAAAGTAAAATTGTAATTGCATGCATTTTACACTAAAATTTCGACAATATATATTTGAATGAAATTTATGATTTTTTTTTTCTTTATTCTGTTTTAGTGCATTGCCCGTAAGATCAAATTATGATACTAAGAACAAATTAGGCTTCTAGTATCTTTATAATTAACAATTTTATTCATTTGGAAAGAGAAATAGGAAAAATTATGCAACTTTTGAGAAAAATGTATAGAAAATAATGCTATAATACACGTTATTTTCAAAATACTATAAAATTTCTTACACTCACAATTGAGATCTAAATAAACTATAAATTAGAACAAAATCCTTTATAATAATTTATTAGGTATCGATGAATTATTTATTTAAGTTTTTTAAAGACTTAGATCCATTATTTCATTTAACTTTCGGTGTAATAATTTGATAAAAAAATAAATAATAAAATTTAACAGTATCTATACCAAAAACTGATGTACTCTAATAGTGTATAACTTAACTCACAGTGGTGTAAAAGCCTCTGAGTGCTAAGGCATGCTGTGTGCCCATCTCAATGTACGCGATCTTGGACCGTGAGTTGCATGAACAAATGTTCCGTTCAGGTGGTCAGTCTGACGCAAAACCCCTCAGAGTTAAGTCTCCAAGCACAAGCTTGGAACTCATTTATCAACCCACTGACGTGGTGAAAGGCTGAGTCGGCGTTTTAATAGTGTATAACGGTAAATAAAAAAAATATTTTGTAATATTCAAATTTTGGTTGAATCCTAGCCTACTTATGGAATTTCATCTGAATAAAGGGTAAGAAAGTAATGCTTGTTTTTTACATGAATGAAGTATAGATAAAATCTTGGTATGGATGTCCGAATTATATTTTAATTTCTTATTTTTTATTTGTTGTTTCCTATGTTGTCAATTTTGGAAACGATGTTTTTCGTTTCTAATTTGCCACATTGAAAACCATGTTTCTCCCTGTTGTTTTCGTTCCTGATGCCATTTTTAAAAACGCGGTTTTTCCTTTGTGCCATTTGACGAAAAACTTTTGTCGTCAAATACGGCAGTGGTCTGTTCTACGATTTTAGCTATTTTTTAATGTTTGGATCAATCCGATAAGTTACCATACTTTTAACCATAAACAATTGAATTTAACAACGTTCTGAAATTAATATATACTGATTCCCGACTAATCACCTTATGTGTTGAAAACACATAATTGGAGGGAACATTATTATTACATTCATTCAACTCTAATTACACTAATTATAGCGTTTACATATAATGTACTGAGTAACTTTTAAATTCGTATAAGTTTGAATTGAGATTGATTGCTAAATTTAGCAATCAATTTCGCCTTAAGTATGAAAAATGGATGGATCTTCGTGGTTGAGAACTCTTTAAGTTGTTTCTATAGTCATGCTTTGAAGTCATTTTTCCACTAAGAACGCACCGTGTAGAAGGATTGATTAACATTGTATCTGCCAAGGCTGAATGTTCTGAGGTTGACGTAGAGTGGTAGTTTTGTGACAGGTGTCAATCTCGTAACTTGAAAACAGTTCATATACGAAGTTTGTTCCTAATATATCCACGTAGTTCAAAACTAGGGTATTAAAAGTTCAATTCTATCGACGCTGACTGTTGTGCCGTAGGGACTGGATTCGAATCCCGGAGAAAACATGGATGATTGTAACTGTATAGTGCTTTCGCGGCAAGGGGTAATCTAAATAGCCGTCGAGCCGCAAGTCTTCTCGTGAGATTGCTGGAAGGGGAAGAGGGGTTGTCGTCCTTTGACCACTTACAGAGGCCTCCCACCTAAATTGGGGTGTGAAACGAGCCAAATGACACTGTCACCTGTATGTTGCTCAAAGCTACGGCTAACGACAGGCGTCACTTGGCCCTTTGCCATGATGAAGTTCGTGGCCATCGATCGGACATTTGTCTATCAGGTGACATTAGTAACAACAACAAAGCTCAATTCTTTAACTGGAAGTAAAAATATTTATTGAGTTCGATTTGGCTTAGAGAACTAATGCCACAAAATACTAGTCTTATAGATGGGCTAATGCACGTTAAATGCACGAAGGCTCAAAGTCCGAAGCATTGACAGAGAAGTGTGGAGAAAGGAATGTCGAACGAAGGTATCGTAATTGTTCTTCTAAACTGTTCAGAATTATAAATCCATTTTCAACAGATTATATCATGCAAAATTAAAAATACCTATACATTTTCTTAATGCAAATTATTCAAATTGTGTAAAAATTATTGCAGTATTAAAATTTTCAATTACTTTCATGGGAAATCCTTTCATGAAGGCCTAATATAAGCACTGCGAGAGAGGGAGATGTGTTACAGCTTGACACTTTAATTAATAAGCCACATCTATGAGTTGTATATGCATAATACAATGTGTAACGTCACTTCTCGAAAACAACAACATCTGGTGTCGGTTTCTTTGTAGATTCGACGCCCACACGTGCAACTTCAGGTGCAGCGCAACCCCTGTTTGACCCCCCGAGGAATCTAGCGACCCGTCCGGAAGACGAGGGGAGAGATGCTTTGAACTTGCACGCGAGCGGTGACCAACGAATCCTCCTCTCACAAAATAGTGGACTCTAACAATCTATAATTAATTTTAATAACTTCAATATGTATCATTTTGTAAATAAGTTTCAATAGTTGTGACGTAAATAAATTCCATATTTTAATTAACCAAGAATATCACCGTTATTTTTTCAAACGTTACAGCTTAGAGTTTTGGTGGCAGCGCTTTGGGATAAAAAGTTAGCATTCAGGACCCGTGAGAGGAGGAAAATTTTGGATTTTTACAGACGGACCGCAACGCAGGGAGAAAAAGAGATCTTCGGAAGAGCCGTGCTGCGATTCAATTCAGCTTCGGAGAAAGAGAGCGTCCTGCTCATAGAAGATCAAACTGATCTATAGTGTTAACGGCTAGTGTCCGAAGGGAAAGCGATTTTCGGAAGCCGTGCTGCGATTCAATTCAGCTTTGGAGAAAAAGAGCGTCCTGCTCAAAGATCAAACTGATCTACAGTGTTAACGGCGAGAGTGTCCGAAGGAAAAGCGATTTTCGGAAGCCGTACCACGAGTGAATTCAAGGCTGGTCAAACTGATCACACTTATTGTTAAGAGTTCAAAACCACTAGTGCACATAATTTGCTTCTGACAGCAAGCTGAGTACTTCAAATGGGTGAGTACTGTTATATTTTTGAGTTGCAAACTGCATATTGTATTAGGAATTTTGGTTAAAGTGTTCTTTAGAAATTTTGAAATACTTAGTGGTTTTTCTTGCATGGGAACAGTGTTATTTTGTTTCTAGAGAATTGTAATTGTATTTCAAGCATTGTGTGCAATTTTAGCTTAAGATTTATTATGTTTTAAGTCTCTTGAATGATTTTGATTATTTTTAGTGTTAAGTTTTCTTTGTGTATTTCTGTGTATGCATGGGACCAGTGTTATTGTATTAATAGAGAATAGTAACAATAGTGCAAAATTTAGCGTGACATTTATTTGATATTGTTTAAAAAATGGCTTTCCTTGGTAAAGGGAAAAAGCAAGACATGTTGCAACTTGCTGAGGAATTAGGAATAAATGCCACTTTAAATATGACTGTCCCTAGCATAAAAATTGCAATCACTAACAGTGAAGGTTATGAAGAGGAATTTGTTAAAAATCTGTATGAGACTATCATTGCAAACGGAAAAAGATTGGAAGAGTTAGAAAGGGCTGAAAAAATGAGATTAGAGGAGTTAGAAAGGGCTGAAAAAAAAAAATGAGATTGGAGGAGTTAGTAAAGGAGCAGGCATTAAAAGAGAAAGAATTACAGCTGAAATTTGATTTAGAAAGGTTTAAAATAGAATCCGGATTTAGGGTAAACGATGAATCAAACGATTCTACAAATGCATGTTCTGTAACCTCTAAATTAAACTTAAAAAATTGATCCCAGATTTCGATCCTAAGCAGTCAGATATTAGTTTATATCTAGTGATCTTTGAACGCCAGGCTAAAAGGGCGTCAATAGAAAAGAAAGAGTGGGTGGGCAATTATTGGGTTTGTTACCCCTAGAGATCGTGCAATTTATTGCTCGCGAACCGGAGGAACAAGCCGAAAATTACGATTATGTAAAGAAATTATTACTTAAAAGATTCAAGTTAAGTCCGGAGGTCTTTCGGCAAAAATTTGTCCAACACCAGAAAAAATCCGATAGCACCTGGAAGGATTTCACTTTTGAAATTACGAATTATCTAGATGAGTGGCTGATTGGCTTAGAAATAAATACCTTTCAAGATCTTAAAGATCTAATGGTGGTAGATCAATTAAAAAAAAACGCGCCAATGCTAGTATGAAAGATCATTTTTTAGATAATTGGGCAAACCTTAAATCAGCTACTCAAATAGCAGAACTCTTTGATAATTATGAGGACGTCCGAAAGGTAAATTCGAAACCCATGGATAGGTGGGGCAGAAATGATAAAATTTTGACATACTCAGGGATCAAGGAAAAAGAAAATATATTTGGGAAAACTTCCCCCAGATTAGGAGCTTCTGTTCCGGAAAGTACTAGAGAGAGAACTTTTGAAAAACGCGTGATACAACGATGTTATCATTGCAATATGCCTGGACATATAAAAGCCGGTTGCCCTAAATTAATAAAAAACAAAACGACGGAAACTCTCAATAATATTGAAGGAAATGAAAACCCGGATTTTCTTAATTCATATACAACAAAGGGCTCTGTGAATGGTCACGAGATAGACATTCTTAGAGATACGGGAGCGACAATAGATTTAGTATGTGCAAAATACATAAATCCTTATTCTTTCTCTGGTGAAAATGTTTGGGTAAAACAACCGTTAAGCCCAGAATTAGTTTGTTTACCTTTGGCGGTCGTGGAAATTTCCGGAAATTTTGGAACGGTGCAGACTAAGGCAGCGGTTTGTGGAAATCACTTAAGGGAACAGGGACATCATATACTTTCAAATAATCGATTTTTCAATTTTAGTTCTAAAAAATAGTGCTTATTTTTCTGAATCTAAAAATGTATAATACTTATATGTTTGCTGATAAAATAGCCCTAAAATATGAAAAATAAAAATGTAAATAAATGACCACGCCCCTTTGAACTTTAAATATGTAGTTTCCCCTGTGTTTTATCTATATTAACTTTTGATTGTTTTTTTCGTTTGAATGTTAACCCCGCTACTTTTTAGCCACGCTTGTGCATGAGCTATTGTTCCAAGCTGTGTGACAAAATTTCTTACTTTAAATTTCGGTTTATTGCAATGTTTTGAACCGAGTTCGTCTATTCCGAAGTTTCTTGTGGCATACAACTACTTAATTTTACATTAATATTCGTAAGAAATATTTTTTTACTTATAATTATTAATATTCATAAGATTTTAAAAGTATCTTAACTTTTTTAAACGAGTAATTATGCCAAGAATAAAAAAATTTGGCAGAAGGAAGTATAGTAGCAATCAACATAAAAGTCTAAATCGACTGAAGAATTGCTTTTGAATTCCGTGGAAAGTGCTTCTAGGAGAAAATTAAAATACCGGATTTACTAAAAGAACAAGATTCTCAAAATGTAAACATAATCGTTGAACTGGATTTATTATCTTCCCTTATGAAAAATCTCTTATGTTGTAAATATTGCTGTTCTTCAGAGAAAATTGAGCTGAGAGAAGATTTAAAAAGTCGTAGAGGTTTAGCTGTGAGTTTGGAAATAATTAGTCACAACTGTGGAGAATCGACGAGTACAATGTCATCAAAAATATCAAATAAATGTTATGATGTTAACCTAAGATTGACATATGGAATGAGAGCTATTGGAAAAGGTGGAGCTGCTGCTCGAATATTCTGTGGGCTTATGAATTTGCCTCCACCAACTGCAAAGTTTGAACGCCATAATTCTTTGTTTTTAAATGTTTTAAAAACAATTAGTGAAGACTCGATGAATGCAGCTGTTCACGAAGCAGTCATAGCGAATGATAATAATTCAAATATAGCTGTGGCTGTGGATGGCACATGGCATAAAAGAGGCTATTCTTCATTGAACGGAGTTGTATGTGCTACGTCTGTTGAGAACGGAAAGGTTATCGACTTTGAAGCTCTCACAAAATATTGTTCTTCATGTAAGGGTAAAAAAAAACCATGTGAAAATTGTGCTAAAAATTACGAAGGATTCAGTGGGGGAATGGAATGTCGGGGGGTATTAAGTATATTTCAGCGATCTGAAACATCACGAAAAGCATGTTATACGCAGTATCTTGGTGATGGGGACTCAAAAGGATTTCTTACTATAAAAGAAGCAAAAGTATATGGCGACACAGAAGTTGAAAAATTAGAATGTGTTGGCCATGTGCAAAAGCGTATGGGCACAAGGCTGAGAAACATTCTAAAAATGAGCAAAAGGCATTAAGCTATCAGATGGGAAAAATATTTCGGGACGTGGACGGCTAACGCTTAAAGAAGTGGACTCAATCCAACATTATTATGGGCTAGCAATCCGTAAAAATTTGTCATCTGTGGAGGACATGAAAAGAGCCATATGGGCTATTTATTTTCATAAACTAAGTACTGAGGATAATCCTCAACACGCTTTGTGTCCTCTTGGTGAGGATAGCTGGTGCGGTTATAACCGTAGCATTGTTACGGGGGAATTTTATATTCACAAGCATTCTTTACCTGAGTCAATTTTATTGAAAGTGAAAAAAGTGTTTCGGGATCTCACAGAGAAGGACTTATTGAAAAGTGCCTTCATGGAAGAACACAAAATCCCAATGAAAGTTTTAACAAATGTATTTGGGAGCGAATTCCTAAAACAGTTTTTGTTGGCATTGAAACTTTGAAATTTGGAGTTATGGATGCTGTAATTTGTTTTAATGATGGATATGTAAGTAGGATAAAAGTCTTTGAAGCTCTGGGCATTAAACCAGGATACAACGCGGAACGTGCCTTACTTATAATTGATAACAAACGAATTTTTGAGGCTGAACGTATAGTAAATAAAGTGTCATTGGAAGCCAGAAATAAAAGAAGGTCTTTGAAAAGGAAAATGGATAAACAGAATTTAGATGAAGAAAATGAATACCAAGCAGGGAAATATTAATCAAATCTATAATGTAAGGAGAAATTTTTTGTTAAGTTTTATTATATTTTTTTCTCGAATGTTTAATATTTTTAAATTTAGGTACACTTTAAAAAACTATTGTAGCATATTGTTTGAAACCTTTTATATATCTAAACAGGATACATGTGCATACAGTGAACAAAATATCTTTTAGTATGTGTCTAATTTTTTGAAAATTGATTTTATATGTAAAAAAGAAAATTAAGATTTTCATAATTTTAAGGTTTTATGATTATTTTTAAGAAATTATGCAATTATATAAATATAATTATTTAAAAACAGATTCATTATGTTTAATATGTTACTTTATATATATTATTTGTAAATTTTTTGTATATACAAAGAATATTTTTGTAAGAAATGGTACCTATACATGAAAATATGCATTACAAGATCTCGAAAATTATGTTCATGTTAACTAAAACAAAGGGAAGAAAAAAAACATATGAATTTAAAATTACTTTATAACTCTAGAAAATGGTTAAGGATTATTATTAGTCAAATAAAAATAGGCAAGGAAATACTAATTAAGTGTATAATATGTGAAAATATTGTTTTTTTTTTAGTTTTTCACTTTTTCTCAAAAGCATATTTTTTTGCATTTAGGTACATTTTTTAAAAAAAAACTATTGCACTGTATGATTCCTGATTTTTTATACTTCTATACAAGGTGCCTATGCATATAGTGAACCTAATTTTTTCTATCAAAATAGTGCCTAATTTTTTAAAAATTGTTTTATGCATAAAAAAAAAGAAAAATAAAAAAATTTCAAATTTCAAAGTTTCATAATTTTTTTAAAGAAACTATACTAAAATTTTACTAAACAAAGGGTTTCACTGTATTTTATGTATTGTTTTATATATGTGTAAAAATATTTTGCATAAAAAAAAGGATACTTTTTTAAAAATGGTACCTAAACATAAGTATATATTACGAGTTCTCAAAAATTATGTATTACTTAAATTAAGTAGTAAAAAAAAACTTTTGGAGTAAAAAGTTATTTTTGTAGTTCTACAGAATAATTAAATTATCTTTATTATAGACATAAAAAAATCTAAGCTCTATTGGAAATTTTAAATGATATATGTCTCATAAACAAAGGGTCTTAATTTTGGCATTTTACTCTTTCGAGCATGTCCTGGTTCCCTTAAATCAACACGGTCGATATTTGCTTGGAAATAAAACGGCAGAGCTAATAAAAGGAAATTTAGGCTATAATTTCCTGCCAGTCGAAATATTGAATGCTGTCCAAACAAGGTCTCAAGTCAAAGTGGCTAGAGAAGAAAGGGGAATAGATAGTGGTGACGCTAAAAAAGGGGAAGATGAGGTTATAATTGTTTCTTCGGATGCAGAGGACGAAATTTTAATACCTGCACTCCAGGAATATGTTCCGGAATTAGCGCTGCTAAGGGTTACGCGAGAAAATTTAATCAATGCTCAAAAAAATAGCGAGGAGATTAAACCCTTATACGAACAGGCAGCCAGTCAAGTGCAGGTTACCAATCAGGTTTATTCGCTAGAAAAGGAATTATTATTCAAAAATCGTGAAGATAAGTTAGGTAACGTGGTGAAGTTAATAGTAGTGCCGGAAGGGTTGCGCGACCCTATTAAATCATTGTGTCATGAGGGAACATCTGCACACCTGGGAATTACGAAATCCAAAGACAAATTAAACCGATATTTTTACTGGCCGAATTGCTATAGAGATATGGAACAGTTTGTAAAAACTTGCGATCAGTGTCAGAGGGCTGGGAAGCCCAATGATAAAAAGAAAGCTCCACTAAAATTGGTCCCTGTTATTCAGGAGGTTTTTACTAAGCTAAATATTGATGCATGTGGGCCTCTCCCGATCACATCTAAAGGGAATCGATATCTTATCACGGCCATTTGCATGTCATCAAAATTCCCTGAAGCTATTCCGGTGTCTGATATCAGTTCCGTTAGTGTCACAGATGCGCTGTTAAACATCTTTAGTCGGATGGGGTTTCCCCGTGAAATACAATGTGACCAGGGTACTTCTTTTACTAGTGCTCTGACTACCGAGTTTTTTGAAAGATTCGGAATACTTGTCAGGCATAGTTCTGTGTATCATCCACAGAGTAACCCTGTTGAGCGATTTCATCGAACGTTGAAACGACTCTTACGAGTCTTATGTTTAGATGCAGGCTCCGAATGGGACAAACATCTTCCGTCAATTCTTTTAGCGTTACGAACTGTATCGCACGAAAGTACAGGGTATACACCGTCAGAGTTGGTGTATGGGAAAAATTTGCGAACCCCAGAGACGTTAGTAATGGAACATTGGATGGGACCGGAAGAAGAGGGTGATCTCGTCACTGAATATATGTTTAAGTTAATAAATAGATTAAAAAGATGTCAAGAAGTAGCTATAAATAAAATGGAGGAAATGCAAGTTAAGCGGAAAACTTGGTATGACAAAAACGCAGTAAAACGTGAATTTAAGGATGGAGATTTAGTCCTAGTGTTAGCTACATCCAGAGCAGTGCAGTGGATAGGTCCTGGGACAATTTTAAATAAAATTTCGGAAACGAACTATTTATTCGAAATCCCTGGCAGACGCGAAACATCTCAAATCTATCATATAAATATGCTAAAACCATATTACAAAAGGCCAGAACACGTTAACGTAATTATTAATGATGAAACAAAAAACTCTCTCGCAGACCAGGAGATAGAAATCCCATACTTAGAAAACAATTCTATCATTTATGATTTCGAGGACGTAATCCAGGCTAGCGAGTTGAACAAACACCTTCACGACAAACAAATGGATCGACTGCGCGAATTATTAAATAAATACTCTAAATGTTTTTCAAACAATCCCGGTTTAACTAATCTGGTTGAACACGAAATCCAGTTAGTTAGCGATCAACCAGTTAGGACGAAGCCCTATCGAATGTCGCACCGACAAATGAAATCTTAAAAAACGAAATTAACCGAATGTTAAAATTAGGAATCATTGAGGTAGGGAGAATCGGATTACATGTCCCCTATGATTTTAGTTGAGGTAGCTGGGAAAGAACCTCGTCCATGTATAGATTACAGGAAATTAGGAGGGATCATTAGAACGGAATATTTTCCTCTTCCGAATATCGAAGAACGCGTAGAAAAAGTATCGGCGGCTAAATTTATTACCGTCTTTGACTTATCTAAGGGATATTGGCAAATACCTTTGAGTAAAACAGCACAGCGATACGCAGCCTTCTGTACAAGCTTTGGTACATACCGACCCCTAAGGATGAGTTTCGGATTAAAGAATGCTCCATATTTCTTTAGTAAACTCATGGCTGAATTACTTAACGGACTAGAGGATTTCGTTGTCCCGTATCTAGACGATATCGCAATTTTCTCAGATACTTGGGAGTCGCATATTAAACATATGGAAACGGTTCTGTAGAGAATAAAGAGAGCTAAGTTAACGATAAAACCTTCAAAGTGTAAGTTGGCGCAACAAAATGTCAAATTTTTGGGTCACATTGTGGGTCAGGGTTTTCGCACTCCTTCCGAGATCAAAGTTCAGGCTGTTCTAGAGTTCCCTACCCCTCGCACGAAAACCCAAATACGTGCTTTCTTAGGTATAGCGGGTTATTACCAAAAATATATAAATCTGTTCTCGGTAATCGCTGCTCCATTGACGGATGCGTTGAAGGGAAGAGCAAAGAAGGAGAAATTAAGTGGACGACCAAGTGTGAAAACGCATTTCGAGAACTAAAAGGGAAACTAATTGATAAGCCCGTCTTGTACGCGCCAAATTTTGAACGAGAATTCATTGTTCAAACGAACGCTTCGAACGCAGGTATGGGAGCAGTTTTAACCCAATTAACTGAACAAGGTGAGGAGCATCCAATCCTTTACCTGAGTAAGAAATTTTCAGAGGTAGAGAAGCGTTATTGTACGACGGAGAAGGAATGTGCTAGTATTGTTTTCGCAATTAAAAGGTTACATTATTACTTAGATGGAAATTCATTTTTAGTTATGACCGATCACAACCCGTTGGTGTGGTTGAATAGAAATGTTAGTTCTAACCCTAGATTGATGCGATGGGCTTTGGCTTTGCAACCATATAATTTTAGAATTGTACATCGGTCGGGTAAAAGTCACAAAAATGCAGATAGTCTCAGCAGATCGGTGATAGATAATTAGGGATTGTTAACAATGTTCTCTTGCTCATGAATAATAATTGTTGCTTATGTTTTTAGTTAAAGGTTAAAAATTGTATTAAATTTTATTTATTTACTAGTACTGTATATCATATCGAATGGAGATGCGTGTCAAAAGATAAAGCCATGAAAAGCAAATGTATTAATATGCTTAATTTTGTGTATAGGGTTTTAAAATATACATGAGTATTTAGTTTACGCAAGAGGCATATTGTGAAAAATATTTTGTGTGTAAGGTTGTACACTTCACATATCATATCAACATATTGTTAGTATAATTGATACTAGGCATTGTGATAGGAGTGTTTGTATTTTTATTTAATGTATAGTATGTTTTCTTACATTGATTACATTGTTATTTAGTAATATGGATTTGTGTAAGTTCCCTAGCAAGAACACTCACTCACTAGAAATAAGTAATTCCAAATTTAGTTCAGCGTTTTCTTTAGTAATTAAAATTGCAGCTCAGAAATATAGTGGTGCTTGATGAAGGGGGATGTGTCGGTAATCTGTCAGTTGTCTCATCGTCATCCCATTAAACTTTTCTCAACGGAAAAGTTCCATAAGAGAGGCGAGAGCTGTAACGTCACTTCTCGAAAACAACAACATCTGGTGTCGGTTTCTTTGTAGATTCGACGCCCACACGTGCAGCTTCAGGTGCAGCGCAACCCTGTTTGACCCCCGAGGAATCTAGCGACCCGACCGGAAGATGAGGGAGAGATGCTTTGAACTTGCACGCGAGCGGTGACCAACGAATCCTCCTCTCACAAAATAGTGGACTCTAACAATCTATAATTAATTTTAATAACTTTAATATGTATCATTTTGTAAATAAGTTTCAATAGTTGTGACGTAAATAAATTCCATATTTTAATTAACCAAGAATATCACCGTTATTTTTTCAAACGTTATAAGTGCTTCTCAAACTTTGAATGTTTGTGACCCAATTTTCAATCATAATTTTTATCACGCCCCCCTTCATGCAATAATAAGGTATTGAATTCATTAATAATGTACATTAACTTAAAAGCTACAATCAGACCTTCATTATAAACCATACAGACTATCAAGATAATTAATAAATTTTTTTATGGGAACATTCCCATGGGGTCACTGGTAATTATTAATTTTTTGTCCTTAAATTAGTATTGAAAAATAATTTAGCAAATACATTGTGCAATACTGATACTTTATAATTGTCAATGTACAGTGCACTTTTTATTATGTCGGAATGTATTTTGTTTTGCTTCCTTTCAGTAAATTAATAATTTTTTTAAAAAATCTTTTATTTTCGACTTTTAGATATGCTCGCCCCCCATGTAAGGTTATCACACCTACCTAGGGGACATGTGTCCCAGTCTGAGAAACGCTGTCATAATACATTACAGTCGGACCTCTATTTAGCGAAGCCTGCGAAATCATGAAAAAAAATTCATTACATAAAAAATTCCTTAATTAGTGATTCATCTTTTAATATACTTTAGAGACCTATATAAGAAATTCTAAATTCATAAACATTATATATTATTTAAAATAATTATTATAGGGAAATGACTTAGAATGATATTAATTATTTATTAAACAAAAAATGCAGATAAATATTAAAAATCAAAGGAGAACGTCTTTCTCCTACATCTAGTACATAAATTCCGTCTAAGTCATTTCCCTTTTCGGCCTTTAGTCTGACACTACAAGCAGGGTGTGACTTCAGTGCGGATTGCTCCACTCGAAGCAACAGGGGGGGTGAACATCTACATATCCATCCCTACATTATTTACACTTTTTTACAAAATTAATATCTATTCATGTTATATATTGTACCCATAAAACAGAAATCATCAAGAACAAGAAAGAAAAACATTGTCCAGTTATACGCAGTGTTTTCAACTTTAAAAAATAATTTTACATAAAATCATTGAATTTTTTTTGCGACAGCTTGTAATTTCAAGTCTGCAAGTAATTGAATCATAGATTATTTTATAACCAGTAATTCTAAGCATACTCTACCACACGGGTCCTTAAATCATTGATAAAATCTGTTAGTTTTAAATGAGAGACAGTTTTTTGTTTGAAAAATTACTGCAACTTTATTGTTATAGGACAGCGATCTTTAAACTTTGTTCCATGGAACACTGGGGTTCTGCGAGGTATACCCGGGCGTTTCCTCTATTAAAATAAAAATTCGAAAAGAATATTATAATTATACATTCAAATAGATTCACATTCTCTATGGGGTTGAGACACCTAATGATTTTAAATAACGTAACGATAAAATTTTGATTTACTTTAAATATTCTATCGAGATCTGTTTTTTTTTAAAAAACACACTTATGTATTTTTTAGGAATATTTACTTATTTTAAGCCAGAAAGTACATTTTCGTATGTATTAAATCAGTTTCACTAATTTTAAGTTTCCTATGATCTGAAAAAAAGACAAACGAGGTGTGACAAAAAAAACGAGTCTAAAGAGTAAATTTGGCAATAACTGTTTTGATGTCGAAATCCCACACACCTCCTCTATCTAATATGGCTAGTTTCGACTTAACGGATCGATCGCTCCAGTTGGGAATATTGCATCATTAAGTGAACACGTACAACAGGATTTCATTGGAAAAAATGTCTAATTTAAAACTGAGCAGCGAATCAACATCAAGTTTCTCTAGAAACTTACGAAATCAATTACCGAAACATTTCAAATGTTAACTGATACTAATGGAGATAACATTTTGTCCTGTGCATGAGTGTTTGAATGGCATAAGTGGTTTTCAGGGGGAATTGGCAATGTGGAAACTGATGAACATGCTGGATGGCAAGGTTGAGCTATTACCGACTAGAACAGAGGTTCCCAAACTTTTTTGTCTCATAGACCCTTGTCATGGTTTTCGATTTCAGGTGGACCCCTGCATAACTAGCACATAATTTTTGAAAATTTTCAACTTGCAAATTTTCAACTTGTACTTCTCAACTTTTTGTGATATTACCATAGTCAAAGCATTCTCAAACCTAGTTTTAAAATATGAATAAAGGGCATTTAAATGTTGAACGTAGGTTAGAATGCCCTGACAGATTGTTTGTGACAAATAGAAAAAATTCGCGATGTACTAATGTACTTCTTTAGATTAATTGCGGAAAGAAATGCTGAAATGGTCCTTGTCTTGGTAAAATTTATGCTTTCGCCTAGTGGCCACAAATTAACCTCACCAAATTTAGTAAATAAATCTGTTAAATTAGTAAAATCTGGTTTTCACATGATAAAATATTTTTAAAGATTAAAGCCACAATCCGATTTAATAAGAGTCACTATCATAGAACCCCATTTGCACCTCATGGCCCCCCAAAATATTTTTTCACTGCCGTGGACCCATTGCAAGTTACCATAGACTCCTGGCAGGCTATATAGACCACTTTGGGAATCACTGGGCTAGAATGTTGCCAAAGTTTGTAATGTGATTCGTAGAAACCGAAGAGATTAAGTGTTCGTTTTAGAGACGGAGCTTTTTACCTTGGATAGGAAAGCTGCTCAATGCATTTTAACTGGCGAATTACTCGTAAGAGAGATTTGTGTGAAGGTTGTTACAAAAGATTTGTCCGATGACCAAAAACAGTGTCGTAACAATGTGTGCATGCGGACATGTTAGAACGCATAGGAAATGAGCCAAATTTGTTGGAATCTGTTGTAACATGTGATGAGATATGGATTTTTATCTACCAGAAAGTAAGCTACATTTGATACAGTGAAAGTCTCCTGGATCTTCCAGACTCAAAAAAGGACGCTTGTCAGAATCAATATTCAAGGTAATGTTAATTGTCTTTAACATTTAGGAATCGTAATGATTGAGTGGATTCTTAGAGATCAGATTTTAAATCAACAAAACTATATTGAAGTACTAAAAATACTTCGTGATTATGAAAAAAATGCTACAGTTGTGGAATGATGGAAGGCTGTTGCATCTGGGCAATGAACCTGCTCACACGGCCTTACCTGTTAAGCAGTTTCTGACCAGCAAAAACATTACTCTTAAGGAGGTATCCTTCTTATTCACCAAATCTGTCTCCATGTGAGTTTTTTAATTTTTTTTATTTCCTACATTTAAATCTTACTTAAAGGGTACCTATTTTACATCAGTTGAAGAGATTCACGCATAAACGGAGAACCCCACCCAAGGGTTCTTACAAAAACGTCGTTCCAGAACTACTGCCAGCAATTGCAGCACCAAATGCAGAAGTTTGTGAGTGCTGAAGGGGACTAATGTGAAGGTGCTAATGTAACAAAGAACTGATTCTCTAACCAATCTTTTTTTGTGTGTCACACCTCGTATGCTGCCCCCATTTGGAGACTAGCAGCTGCCATCCACACGAAATGATCTCAAGAAATTCAGAACAAAGTCCTACGAATTATTACTAACACACCTTGGTTCGTAAGAAATAAAGTTTTACAGTACAATTTACAGATGGAGCCCCATATTCTAATTTCTTCAATACAATATCTAGAAATGTTTTTATGTTTGTAGAAAATCATGGTAATCCAATTATTATATTACAAATACTCTTTACTTTTCCTCATTTTAAATTAAGCTTTGCTTGTAACACTGCGAAGTGGTCTTTACCGATTAAACCGCACATTAACCATATCTCAAATGCATCTGTTTTAATTTTTGAAACAGGGTCAGCGTTCAGAATTTGGTTATTTCTCCTCTCGAATTTCCCCGTCATGGTTTTTTCCCCATTTTGTTCCACTTGGACATTCCTTTGTTATCGCTCTGGCCTGGTTTCACCTTCGAGCACCCTTCCACGGAGAGTCTCCCTGAGTTGTTACGTTGTCAGGGCAGACGCACTGAGAGCGGACAGCAAAAAAAACCAGCTTGAAGAAACTGCAAGGTGACTTTGACGGTAGCTACAGTGGTCACGCGATGAAAGCGGTGTGGGCAGAGTGGACATTCTTGCATCTAATGTGTTAGGCAAAAAAGTGGGACTTTTTTGGTTGTTCCTCCGATCTATTCATTCACGGTAAAACACAAGAAAATGAAGAATAAAAAAAATCCTGAAAGTAATGACGTGTTTAAAGTTAATTATGTTTGTTTATTTTAAACAAAAAAAAATTCTGTTATTTTTAAAAATTAATTTTTTTCTGCTAAATAAAGTTATTTTATTAAGTTTTACTTTGTTAAAGTTAAAGTTTATAAAGAAATAGCCAGGAAAAAGCACCCTGCATTTATTGTTGAGTTGATACTAAGAAAATGCAGCACATCTTAATGTTTTTTTTAAAAAAAAGTAACGAGAAAATAAGAGCAAAAAATCATTGCATACGATGATTAAGATTTATGAAATAAAATTAATCTTCCTGTATTCAATTATATTTTAAATTTAGAATAACATAAAGAATGATTTCAAGACTTTAAATTTGCATAAATTTTAATCCTATAAATGATACTTTTAAGTTAAATGAATTTTTTTGGAAAGAGTCTAACTTTTGTTTCCTAGTGTTCTCCTTTTCTAACAACTTGCAATAAGTAAAAATATCATCTCTACATAGGCATTTGTGACGGAGAATAATTCAAACTTAGTCAAAAATATTTTAATTTTAATGGGGATATATTGTTCTTCAAAATGGGAAAAAATTTCCAACTATCTTCAGGTCAAGTTTAATTTTTTATCTTTCTGTTTCTTTAGAGTTAAATGGAAAATTCTCATTGATAAATACATTTCACACAATTCAGTCATTACAAATTCTATTGTAAGAAAAAGTTCTCCCCAATTAATTTTATCTTTCAAAACAATAGACTGAAAACAATTTTGTTCAGTGAAGTTAACCATTCGCAATGTATCCATACCAAATTGGAAAAACAATTTTAACATTTGGAAATGTATCCTGTATTAAATTTTTTGAGTATAGACAAATATTGCCTGGTGTGGGGAAGACATAGTATAATTTGTGGTGCATGATTTTGAAAGAATGTTTCCGCACGTGCTGAGTATTTTTGAAAATTTAAATATCACTCAAGCTGATCATATAACTGCAAATAAGCCTTATTTTAGTGTGTGTTGGTATCAAAATAAAACACTTCGCAGTAAAAAAGCCCATGAGTTTATATTCAATATCAAACTATTCGCAAAGTTGCTTACAACTTCTATTCAAATTGTAAAGAAACTGAAATATAAATATATCTTAATGCAGTCAAAAGTATTCATAATATGTAAAAATCTTATTTTACAACTTATTTCAGTACATTTTAAAAACTGTTGCTGAAAAGTAATTTTTGTATTTATAAACGAGGCATAAAAACTCACACAGTCATAAAAATGCCTTTATAATTTTTAAATATACTGTTATAAAACGTGCATGGATTGTAAGATGAGTTATAAAATCCTAAAAGCTTTTAGAGGAGCAAAAAACATATAATTTTGGATAGAACAAAATTTTAATATAATACTCTAATATACATGTTATTAAGCAAATACATTTGAAAAATCGAAAATCCTTCTGAAATAAACTTAATTGAAAGAAAAATGTTTAATTTTCAAACGATTGGAAATAAACGTTCATCTCAGAGGTATCCCCAAAATGAGACAATACTCTAACTTAAAACTCAAACTTAGTGGCACAACAGCCCATGAGGTCCAGGAACTACTATACCGATCCCAGTATAAGTGACCATTGGGCGCTGATATGCATGAGCAGATGTCCCGATTAGGTGGTCTGTCTGAAGTGAGCCCTCCAGTGTTTAAGATCCCAAGCAAGCTTGGTACTCATTTATCGACCCACTGAAGCGGGGATGAAAGGCAGAGTCAACTTTACTCAGCCCGTTAATAGAACCCAAACCTGTGGTGTAGAAGCACGATACACTATCACTCGACCCTACTCGATGAAAAATAAAACTTAATGTTGGAATCTTTCACAATTCCCTAATGAATGAGGGAGTCCAAACTTTTTTTTTCATTTAAACTGTTTGGACGGAAATGGTTAAATATGAACATTTCACAAGTTGCATAAATTAAAATTAACCGTTATAGTTTACATAAATTTTTAAGAGTACAAATGTGTATTTTGGTTGCACAACTTTTAAAAGCAGTACGGTTACCAAAAAGTAGTACAAATCTATCTAAATTAGGGTTGAGAGAGATTTCCTTAGATATAGTCAAACACAACAAGGTATTGGAAACCAATTCTACAAATCGTTGTTAAAAAAATGTATGGTAAATTACCAGACTTATTTTTGCATTTGTAATTTTTATATTTTTTTCCTGAAAACTTTAAAAGCTAGAGCGGCATCCAACAAAACCGCAGGGCCCTCTCTGTTTGCCCAGCTTGCCCCATTCTAAGCAGGTTCTTCCCTAGTAAGTGAAAATACCGTATTTAGTTTATCAAGATCATTTTATTGCAGACTGCATTTTTCATGTATTTTAGATGGTCGTTTTATATTTTCTACATCAATATCTTAATGTCTGAATTTAAAATTACATAAAATTCTTGACATTTGCAACAATGACCATTATATATAATTTTACTTAGTATATGAATGCGCCGTCAAACGATTACATAACTGTTATTAACATATTATGTGTTTACCGTTTATTTAATGTTAAGTATAACACACAAATCTTCTGTGTGAACTTTAAAATAAATATTTCGAAAATACTTTAGATGTACTCATATTTTTTCATTCTTACGGTTTGGCTTCTCAGCTTTGCTTCTATGTAAAAAATTTTTGTAAATCAATCAATTTTTTTAGCATATTTTTTGCACTTAACATGCAGTTTTCAACCAAATTGCATGAAATATTCGAAATATATTAAAAAATACTAATGTTGCTATATAATAAAAATTTTAATTTTATATTACACTCAAAGAATTCTTAGTACTTAAGGTAAATAATTTTAAACTGCGCGATACTTTATTTTTTTCGAAATTTCAAATGAAATTTCTAATATACAATTCCTAGTTTTATATGGTTGAGATTTCAAAAACATATCCAGATTTCAATCACTTCTTCAGTTTGCCTTTAAACAAAGATATATTTTGAGGTATTTTGCATAAATGGATATTTTTGAGTAATAGTTTGAATGTTTTTGAATAGCTCGAATTTAAAATTGATCTTTATGATTATTTATATTTATAAATGTCTATTGTAAATGTGTCCGTATATTTTTGAATACCATTTATTCAAACATTCAAGTTTTAAAGAAAATGTGGGAAAGTCTTCATTCATGTTTTCTTCGATGTATACTGGAGGACAAGCCGTTAAAATTCAAATATAATTCGGCGTATCTTAACAATATATAGCTAGGTACTATACTTGAGCTTCCCTGAATACCTGGCTCTGAAAACTAAAAAAAAAAACTAATAGGTCTCAATTAGTTTTTTTCTCTCGTTATTTTTATTAAAGAGTAAAAAAAATGTTTTAAATTAGTTGATGTGAGTTTTAATTTATTTATTTTTAGTAGTTAAAAGGTTTCAGATTTTAAAGTGTGGTCGGTGTTTTTTAAATTTTTTTTTGACATTCTGTGATGAAGTAATCATGTTTAAAAAACTGAAATTATTGATTAAGATAAAAAAAAATGAAGCGAAAGAATATACTTAAAAAGGTATAATTTGTGTAACTATATAAAATAGCAGATTGCCCTGACACGCCCCAACTTGTTACAGTTTCAAATTAATATGAAACCAAAAAGGAATTATAACATATTTTATTTATGCGTCGGGACTTTTCAAAACTTTTAAAATCTGAAATCAAGGTAACAAAAAACTCTAACTGGGTCTAAAACAATTCTTCCCCGATTTCTTACGATTGCTCCAGGGTCAAAACACGGGGTTCCCTGCGAGCCATAAAACTTTCTATCATTGTCCTGCTGTGTGGCTTCCACCGTCCCTAATTATCTTTCAAGATGTTAAGCCTTCAAAGGGGGTGGGGGGGAATTTCAGAAATATACGGCTCAAACGCTTTTGATAACCATACTTGAATTCAAAAATATACACACGGTGCATTTTCAAAGCAGCTTTAGAATGCAGGTATTTTACGTGTGAAACGCTTGGAGGGTTAAAAATAACCTACTTTTAAAATATCTCTATTACTGGAAAGTAACATATACAAAATTTAATAATTATCTTGGAAATTTGAGTGGTTTATAATTAAGATAGCATTGCAGTTTTAGTGTCAAAAAGTACATTATTATTGTACGGGGACGTGATGAAATTTATGCTTGAAAATTGGGTCGCAAGTATTGAAAATTTGAGAAGTACTGTGTTACCTACTATTAATTTTTAAATATTTCCGTGAAGCTTTTTATTTTAAAAATTACACTTTGCTAGATTTGAAATGCATTCACACTATAACACCTTAATAATTTAATATAAATAATTAAATTTGATTGTAAAAAAATGTATGTATCTTTGTAAATCAATAATCGAACGCAAACAACAAAAATTGCAGCAAAAAAAAATAAGAAAATGTTATCTCCGTGAAAGATATTTACTACTTAAGATAATGCTTCAAATTATATTTGTGATTTTAAAAGCACTTATTTACTTATTTATCTGCACCCTTTATCTGTTCTAAGATGGGAAAAAATGTGTCCGCTCTAACCATGATGAGCTGAGTGTCCGCTTTGTTGAACGTTCGTTTTACATACATCTCCCCTTTTCCCTGCGGGAGGCCCTGTTCGCTCACGGGTGTCTAATTTTTGTTCCAAAACACTTTCGTCCATCATTCTGGGCATAAGCTATCTCCGCTGGCATCGAATCCCATGTTTGAATCCTGATTCCTTTAAAGACTGCATCGTGTTACGTGTCTAATGCACGTTAAATATGCAGAAGCTTGTGCTCTGGGATATGGAGAGTGAGGTGCTGGCTCAAATGTCACTTCGTCATTTGACCATGTTTCACAACTAAGAAGCCTATTGGCTGTCCTTAGTAGACCGTTAAGTCAGAGAAAAATAGACAGCTAGAAATATTTAGTAAACTCGCCGACCCACACAAAACGCATTCAAATTATTCAAAACAAAATTCTTAGAATTATTGTTAACGCACCTTGGTACGTTAGAAATAGTGTCATACATCACGACTTACACATGGAACCGATAGATAATTACATCACTAGAACTTCTAGAATTAAAGCACAAACACTATTCACGTATCCTCACTCTAAAATAAATTTTGCTTACAAAACGACAAAATGGAATCTGCCCTTAAAGCCGCCGTAATTACAACAAAAATACTTAATTGCTACACTTAAACAACATTTAAATGCATTTGCCTACATCAGAAATGGGATCAGTGAATAAGCTGGCTCCTGCTTCAATTTCAACAACTGTTCCGGCTGCAAGTTTTGTCTTGCAGTCTCCATTCATTTTCCATCCTAGCTGCAAAAAAAAAAAAAAATCCCGCAGCATTCTCCATTCCGACTGCGTTTTTGGTGCTCCTCGAACGCGTTTTTGGGGCTGTTAAGCCCCCCCCCCCTTCCTTGCGCTCCTCCATTCCTGCCCTCGTGACGTACTTTTGTTTCGTTTTCGTTAGGCCGCTTCTTCCTCCATCCTCCCCCCTGCGTGGGAGTGTATTCAGATATTTATCCTCCTTGATAATTTCTCTCCGCGAATTTAGGTATAAGCGATTCATTTCGCTGGCACCCGTTAAATGTAATTTTCGTTTTCGTTATTTAGTAAACAGATTTTCAGTTCATACTGCATTCTGCTTCCTGTCTTTGTAGACTCCAGACGCAGTTTTCCTGCCCTCGACTGCGACCCTTGTTCTCCAAGCGTTCGCCCCGATTTCATTCTGGATCTTTTTGCATCCGCTTTTTCGTTCATTCTGTGTCACATTTTGGCCTTGTTCCTTCAAATATAACCGATCGAGGTTATTGCTAGGGATTAATTTTTAAATTTTTCCACTTATTTTTTAATTTAGATTCTGCACGCGGCATGTGCTAGGCCTTGTGCCTCACATTGGTTTCTCGTTGCTTTTTTCTTTCAGCTTGGATTACTCTTTGAATATGTCCGCTCCCAGGACAGATGGGTCCCCATCAATCGAGGTAAGTGATTTTTTCACTCTTGAGCCCTTGTCTTTTGATGTTATGGCAGCTACTGATTACATTGAAAAATGCACCACGTGCACTGAGTCAGAGGATTTGTGCGGTATCTTAGATGAGATATTGATCACCCTCGAAGACGTCGATGCCGAAGTTGCAAACACGCCTGAGAGACTTAGGCTTGTAAATTTAGTTCAGTGGACAGCACTAAAATGTTCACGTAGATCCATTCGACTCCAAAACACGGAGTTCAAGCTCTACATCAGGGATATGGAGCGATTAAATCGCACCCCCACTGTAGCCTCACCCGCTTCGCAGCAGAAGTGGAAGCAAGCAAAACGCCAGCCCGCATCGCCTCAGAAAGACGTTCCGTCGAAGAAGCAGGCGAAGTCGGAGCGAAAGCTCCCACGCACATCCACCTCCCCTCGCCATATCGAAGACGCTGCGTCTTCTATGGAGGAAGGGGAATCGACAGCCGAAGAGAGCTCGGAAGAGGTCGGTTCAGCTAAGTCAGCTAAGCCGGTGATCGCGCCAAGCAGCCCGGCGGCGAAAGCCGCCGTGAGCGCTAGCGCTCCCGGAACCAGTCAGAAAGACGACGGCTTTACTTCGGTAGGCCGCAACGGAAAACGCATTGCTCCCATTGTGATTGATGCACAGAGCAATGCAACCGAGCTCCTTACTCAGATAGGGAATCTATGTAATAACACTTCACTCGAGGGGTGCTTTGAGAACGGGAAACTCCGAGTTTTCCCAACTTCTGCCGAAGAGCGCCGTATTATCCAGAAATTTGTCTCGGACAAAAAAATGCGGTCCCACACATTCGAGATGGCCCACAATAAACAACTTAAAGTTGTCTTGAGAGGGTTACCCACCGACTACAACCAAGAAGAACTCATGTCAGAGTTACATACACTTGACTTTAAGCCCAACCATATTTCCTTGTTGAGAAACAGGAAAACCAATACGAACATGCCTTTATTTTTGGTAACCCTCCTCAGAAACCCTGAAAATAAGGGTATTTTCAACATCAAAAACATTGGATTTTTTAGAGATGCGGTTGAGCCCCTCAATAAATCCACCATGCCCCCACAGTGCTATAGATGCCAAGAATTCTTTCATCACTCTCGGTTTTGCGCTAGAGCACCGAAGTGTTTGAAATGCTCAGGTGGCCATCTCACCTCTGAGTGCACCAAGTCAGCGAAGCCCCGGCTAAGTGTGCCAATTGCAGCGGTCCGCACCCTGCAAACTTCTCGGGTTGCCCCAAAAACCCAATCAACACTAAACCAACAAAAACAAAAGCGACGAAAAATGTCTGGCAAGAGCGAGCGGCTGCGCGCAAGCAAAGTCAAAAACAAACAAAATCTTCCTTTGCGGAAATTGTTAAAGGTTCAAATAATAACTCACTGGATGTCAAAGAAGTTATTACAAAAATGGCCTAGATGATGTCTCAGTGGGGAGATATGCTGTCATTATTACAATCTAAACTTTAAATTAAAATTCATCTCTGTTTTAGTTTAAATTATTCTCTCAGGTTTTTTAGCTGGAATGCTAATACTTTTAAATTCATCATTAAATATTTTATTATTTGTATTGCTTATAACCCCGACGTAATCGGGTTTCCAGAAACGCTCTTCGTCCTTTTGGACTTTGTTAGCATTCCGATTTACACTTGTCACGCGTGTGACCGCGCAAACACATAACTCAACAAAAACACGTTTTCACACTCTCTATTACACCACGATCTATGCTGCCCTACACTGCATCATTGACACTGGGTTCTTGAGTGCTTGGTCACTGCCTTGATTTACTGTCTTCGGCCGTCCCGATTTCCTTCCTGCGTTCTTCCCCTTCCCCCGCCGGAGCTCTGCTTCGTTAGAGCGTTTCGTGTTTCGGGGTACGTCCTCCCTCCCCGTTCTGTCGGGAAGAATTCTTGATTAGATCCGTATTCATTCATGGTTTTACTTTTTCTCCCATCCTTCTGGGAAAAGGCGCCGTCGCCCGCGACCCATCTAATTTTAGTTTTATTTAGTAAACAAACTAAGCGTATCATGAATAAAATTGCAACTATAACTGAAAACCAGTGCTTCTCAAACTGTGGGTGTCTAATTTTTGTTCCAAAACACTTTCGTTCATCATTGTGGGCATAAGCTATCTCCGCCGGCACCCTAGTCATCTGAAAAAAGAGATAAGGATACCTTAAGAAATATTAATTTTAAAGAAAGCAAGGATAATATTTGATTAAGAATACTAATAATTTTGTAATTTGTAAATTTATAAATTACATATAGAGAAAGAAATATTTTAAATATCTGCGTTATACTGTTAAATTCTTTACAGGAAAAAAAATCATAACATTATTTTTACAAAAGTATTTAATGGATCTGTGTTTAACACATCCATTTAGCAATGTTTATATTTAAAAAGCTTTTTTTAAAAAAATATTTTTAAAAAAATGGATAGACCTCTTATTAATTAAAACAAAATAAAGGATGATTTCGCTTTGTGTTAAAGAATAGGACTCGAAATTTAAATTTTTTTTTCAGATATAAAAGTAGTTTAAGATTAATATCATACTCTAACTTAGCTATCCAGTGGACAACTACTTATTTTATTATACTATTAATTTTTAAGTAAGCTGACCCATTTCTTCGGGTATAAAAGTGTTTCGCATTTTTCCCCTATACTGTAATAATAAATGAACCATGCGTTTATGTATCAAAAGAAAAATTAATTATATATGGAAATTTAAATTACTTAATATCGAATATTTTAATTTTTTAAAAACGCCATATAATATAAGAAAACTTAATAATTACAACCTTGTGAATTTTTTTGAAAATTTAAATATTTTCATTCTGAAATATTTGGAAATGAGATTTGAAACATAATAATGTTTATAGCGATTATAATTATTCTGAATGTATGCAAAAATAGATCATGTCATAACAGGAGATTTAAATATTCTGTAAGTGAAAATTAGACAAAATTTTTCTAATAATAGGAATGTTATTAAAAACAAACTATTAAAGAGGTATTGAAAATTGTACAAAATTGATATTAAATTTAATTTTCCGTTGAAGCTTTTTATCAATTCAAATTCCAAATATTCGAAGACTTCTTGAAACTGAAGTAAAAAATCGAGTATACTATTGCTTTTAATGATATTGAACAGAAACATATTAGGACTACAAATAGATTTCAAAATAGTATACATAAGTAAAATACCGGGTACTTTCGCAATTTTTCGGAAGTATTACTGTAATGATATTCTCAATAATCACTTTCAAGACAATAAATCATTTGTAATGACTTCAAACGGCTCTGTATAAACTATTTTTTACACAGTATGAAAATCATCAAAAATTGTTTCATTATAATTTAATTGTAAAATGGGTCCGCAGATACAGAGTCTCTTTCGCTGCAATGCCTTATATCGCGCGCATAAAATTAATTGAATAAAATGATCCTTTAGAGAGAAAAGTCTCATACATATGATGTGCCAAAAGGTCCACAGTTTTTCTTTCGCTATTGGTAATTCCACCCCGAGTTTGGGTGAGCTCGCTGTCTCTATCTCCACCGTGCGGTTACTCATTCGAAACCTCCTCGGTTCGAAATCCAACTTATTTTGCGGACTCTCAGGAATCGATGACTCTGAAATATTATCATTACAAGAGACTTTTTACCAGTTTCTCTCGAGTAAAGTCTGATCCTAATACTCCCTCTCTCTCTCGCTGTTTTTAAACCCCTCGTTTCTCACGGTCACTCACCACCTATTCGTTTGATCTCTTGTCCGTCGACTCTTATAGCGGAAGTCTGTCCGGATCAGTGATTCCCAAAGTGGTCTATATGGGCCCCCAGGGGTCTACGTTGGAGAAAAAATAATTTGGGGTCCATGAGGTGTAAATGTGTGGGGGTCTACGATAGTGACTCTTACTAAACCAAATCACGACATTAATTTTAAAAGAAAATTTAATCAAGTGGAAAGCAGATTTATTATCTAAATATAACGAGATTAATTTGCCCTTACGGTCCATCATTTCAGCGTTTCTTACCGCGATTGAGCAAAGTAGCATAGTATCGGCCAGCCTGATTTTTCCCAATTTGTCACAGACAACCTACAGGCAAATGACGTTATAACCTACGTTCAACATTTCAAAGTCATTTATTCAGATTTTGAAGCTAGATTTGTGGTAATTACTTGTAGGCAATGAATTCTTATGGGCATATTGAAAAAAAACACATTAATATCATATAATAAGAGGAACTGATCACAATAGGCACTAACGAAAATCTTAAAGCAAAACTTAGAAGCGAATATCAGTAAGTCTCTTCGTCTCATTCAACGCATCATTGTTGTAAGGTCGTTTGAATGTTAATATTCAGCAGGCTAGCTCAGGGGTGCTTAATCTTTTTCCCGCCAGCCCACGTACATATGATAAATATTTCACTCGGGCCGCAAAAAGAGATTAATGGGGGGAGGGGGTAAACACTGTAAGACCAAAACAATATTTGACAAAGCAAAATTAATCAAAATATTTTTTTTTTAGTATAACACTATATTAAAAAGGAAAAACGCAGGGAAAACTTTAAACTCCGTAATTGTAAAGCAATTTTTTCAATTCTTGTGCATAAACTGAATAATAGTCTTCAACAAACGAAAAAGGCTTCGTGCGATTATCTTTAAAAATAAAGAAGTTTTAAAATGTTTTATGAAAAGAGTATTTTTTGAAAAATCGTAAAAAAAAAGTTTTGAGGATTTTATTTTTTAAATGATTGATTCTAAAGGGAAATGATAGAACTTTCTTAGTGACAATTATCAATTCAATAACACGAGAAAAAAATAAAGCAAAATTCATACGGGACGAATTAAAAATTTTCATGAAAATTTATCCTTTTTGCCTCATTTTAGAAAAGATCGTAAAAAAATAGAAAATATCAGTATTTTTTTCAAAACAATTATATCATATCGTGGCGAAAAACATGATCGTTCCCATTATGTAATTATTTTGTGTCTCAGTTTGATACAAAGAATCAGATTGTTTCGTAAAAAACGTTAAAATAATCGGAATTCTTTTAAGCTGATCAGTGAAATAAAAAGCCAACAGGAGTAAAAATTTTTCACTAATTGCAATATCGGAATATAAATGCGGAAAACATGCACTGTCATCCAAATTAAAAACGTGTATACAAAATTTCAGCTCAGTCAGTTGAAGATATCAGCTTCAAAACTGATTTGCAAGATTCTACCCGAACAAATTACTTTAATGAATTACCTTTTAACTAATTGCGATATCAGAATATAAATGGGCAAAACATGCATTGTCATCCAAACTAAAAGCGTATACAACATTTCAGCTCAATCGGTTGAAGGCACCAGCTTCAAAATTGAGTTGCAAAATTCCACTCGAACAAATTACTTTAATTATTTACTTTTTAACTAATTGCGATATCGGAATATAAACGCATTGCAATCCAAATTAAACGTGTATACAAAATTTCAGCTTAGTCGATTGAAGGTATCAGATTCGGATATGCGTTGCAAGATTCCACCTGAACATTTTACATTGCCAGTTAAATGAAAGCTTGTAAAATAATATTTGAACAGTGATCTACAGAGCTTAACTAAAATTTCAGAGTTGCATTCAATTGATATTAGAACCAATGTCTTTTTTAAAAGTTTTTCTACTCAGATATATTAAATCTGAGTTAATGTAATTTTAAATTTTATGTTTTATAAATTAATAAAATTCAACAGAATATTTTCTTACATATAGCTATTGCTTCTAAACAAAACTTGAACAAGAATTCTTGAAGAATAAAAAATATCAGATTCCAAAGTTGAAATGTCCAGGTATGGAATTTTATTATGAATTTATTTATTTTTTTTTACTTATTTATATATAAATTGAATTTTGAACAAAATATATGTAAATACCATTACTTTTTTCTTTTCAATAAGAGATTTCCCGTTCGAATCTTTCAAATTTTTTATGACTTGGTTATACATGAGGTGTTTAAAAGTCTTTCAAATATGAATACATTTAATTTAACTCCTTAAAAGATAATTAGATGTTAATTAATTCGCTCCCTCTTGCCAACGTTTTCAAGTATTGTTGTATAAAGTATTTTGGAGAAAAATGAAAAAAATATATAAGAAAATCGTTCAAAATGTCTGTCACCATCATCGTATTTCATTCCAACACCTACGGAATAGTTTTACTGATATCAGCTGCTATAAAGTAAACCTTTAAATCTTTTATTTTCAAAATACACCCGCACACATACACACATAAAAGGAAAAGAAAACTTTAATAATTATTTACAAAAAAAAATTCCAAATATATACTAGTAATATGTTTGTACAAAACTGCTATGCATAGATTGAACAAAGATTTTAAAGAAAAACATGCACACAATTTCACATTCATAATAATTATTTGCTTTAAAGGATAAGAAACATTCTCAAATTTTTAGTAAAAGAAAAACTTACATCAGACTTTCAGACAAAAATACATTGAATGTTCTTCAACTTAAGATACAAAATACAAAAATAATTGTTTCAGCATTTACACAATTCTAGCGTAGAGTATGGTATGATAAACGAAAATAGTGTTATTTCAACAAACAGTTATTTTTCTTTTTTAGTACTCTTTTATTAACTT
This sequence comes from Trichonephila clavipes, assembly GCA_019973935.1. Taxonomy (NCBI): domain Eukaryota; kingdom Metazoa; phylum Arthropoda; class Arachnida; order Araneae; family Nephilidae; genus Trichonephila; species Trichonephila clavipes. Next base: position 143,554 of record BMAU01003038.1, on the reverse strand, counting down.
TACTTGTATGTAACGGAGAATCTTTGAACTCAATTTTTACCCACATTAGAAGATCAGATTAATTCGAAATTTTGTTCACTTGTCAAGGACCGATGACAATTTTGTTTCATAGTCCTGATCAGGATCATCCGGAATAAAGATTTCCCTTTCTCAGAATTAATCCCGTATCTGGCGACTAATTCCAGATCCCTATTTCTTGATTTGGCGACTAAAAGATTAAATTACTATTTAATTTAATGAACTATAAAGTATGTTTTTTAGTTTTTTTTTTAAACTATAATTTCTTATCACAATACTTGACGTTGTTGTCATTATTACTACCTGCGTGACAATATCAGGGGATGTTGTCAGTAGCCTCCCACTACTCTTACCCTTCCACCGACTTCAGGAGAAGACTTGTGGTTCGACGGCTATTTAGAGTACCTCCATGCCGCACAGGTTTTATACATTTTCAAACATCCATGCTTTTTCCGGAACACGAACTCATGTTCTACGGCTCAAAAGTCAGTTTCGCTAACCACTGTATTTGGTGGGTGCAAGCATAAATCATTTAAAGGAACATTATTTCGTGAAAAATGTAATCTAAATTTGGTTACGTATGTGTATAGGGTATTCTCTGTATTTAATAAAAATCCTAATTAATTTTCAGCATATATTTCAAAACGCTACATCCATTATTTAAGATGCTAGAGCAGATGTCTTCAAACTTTGTTCCATGGAACCCTGGAACTTTACCAGACATACCCGAAGTTTCCATATGTAACAATAAAACAAAATCGAGAAAAAATTAATATGTAAGCAAAACGTGTTCACGTTCTCTGTAATGTTTGTATAGTTATAAGTACCTAAAACTCCTCCTCCCCTCTCCTATTCACTAAAAGTGAAAATTCTATTTATATATAATATTTTTATTTGAAACACTTTTCAAACTTGTATTGCAATATAATACAATAATATTACAAAACACAACTTATCTTTATAAATACACTTCCTGTTACATTGTAAATATTCTATTGTTTATTATCTCGGTTCTCTCCTCGGTATCCAAGTTCTAAAATCACTTATGAAAGCTGGAAAATGACCGTTTAAATATTACAACTCATTTTGCAGAATTTCTTTGAAATAATCCTATTTAATATATAATAAACAATTGCGTTTTGCTTAATGGAGCATTTTCTTGTAACTTAATTTTTTAACATGAAATAAAGAGGGGGATTTTAATATAGTAGCTATATTCAAAAATAGATACTTACCGAAAAAGTTGTAACCCCTTATGTTCGTCTAGTATAGTTCCTCTAGTCAGGTTTAAATGGCATAGTTCACCGCCTCTCCGGTATAAGGGTTCGTGAAGCTGACAGTTGTGCCGTAGGGTCTGGGTTCGAATCCAGCATAAGGTATTGATGTTTGTTTTGTAATCCTGTTCTTCTTTGTGGTGTGTTCTTCACGCTTGTAAGCCCCTGTGTGGTACTTTGTGGCGCATGGGGTTATAAATGTCTCAATAAAAAATACTAACATAGTTTTAGTTTATTACATAATGTGTTTTTGTGGAATTCGTTTTGCTAAAATGTGTTATCTCCAGAAATGATTGTCAATATATGATAGATACACAACCGTTTTGAGATATTGGGAAATCTGGGAAGAGAAAGTGTAGTATTCACTAGACAAAAATAACTTTATTGGGGTCATCTAAGAAACCACATTCTTAACTTCATACTATACCTCTTTCTAGTATGTAATCTTTTAAAATATCATGCAGGATTCCTGATTTTTCCAGTTCATCTGGATCTACTCTTGAGCTCTTAGATGCTAGAATGGAACAACGCCACGAACTACATAGAACTGTAATGGAAGTGGACAATATGATAGCACGTTGTCAAAGAGCGCAAAGACGATTAAACTATGCGTACTCAAGTTTCCAAAGGTTAAGGCTTAGGAACAGGATAGGTAGAAGAAACAGTAGGGTTATACAGGTAAGTGTATTACTTTTTCTCCCCTAAATATATAATAAAACAGCACTCCCCTTAAATTTTCTTTCGAGGGACTTTGTTTAATCCTCCTAAGTTAAATTTAAACCCTCCAAGACAACGCGTGATGATTAATTATTTGCCTACCTATCAGGAAAAATCATTTTAATCCAATAGCTCAAAAACTGTTTCTTTGGCATATTTCAATGTGAAATGATGCAATATTTCAATATGTACTGATTCTAACGAATCATTAAATTAAGTAACGAGAATCATGTTAATATTAAAGATCCCGATAGGGAAAAGTATAAAGTTGATATATTTGGAATGCCAAAGAAGAAAACTTTTGTTCATTGCCTAATACCCTTGTATGTAGGGCATGGACCTCATCCTTTGTGGGAGCCCGTTTTTGTCCTCGGTTCTGTCTTAATGAAATCATGATCCGGATAATTTAAATGGTCCAATACTTTACCTCTATATATTCTCCAAAAACAGAGCATTTCAAACTCCATGTGAACTCGCAAGACTGCATTATTATTATGGAATGGCCCCGGTCTATATATGTCTAGGCCTATTCCTAATATCATAAAGAATACTTCAACTCATTTAACCGAAATACGGCCATTGATCGATCAGATTTGTGACAAGGTTTTGGGGATTGTAAATTGTGCTCATTTATTTGTTTCAAATTACCGTTTTAACAGATAATTGGCAATCCTCATGTAAAAAAGCGTATACTTTTAAAGATCTCAGGTACGGACTACATTTGCATAGGGGTCCAGGGCAGTAAAAAATTTTAATATTTCTCTGGGCCTAGGGCCTAAAAGAGTTTTAAGACATTCTTGCATGTGTGATGGTTTTTGCGTTGTGTTTTTAAAAGGAATATCAAACTAAAATCACAATGTTGCATCTAATAAACCAGAGGTTCCCAAACATTTTGTCTCATAGACCCTTTTACAAGTGTTTCAATTTAGAGTACACCCCCTCCCCTCCAGTTTTTATAATATTGAAATTTGACGAATTTACCAACTTGAATGTCTTTTTGACAGCTGGTATAGAGTTATTTACTTTAAGTTTGTATCTGTAGTGAAGTACAGTGTTTAGACCTTAAGGTATCCGACTAGGTTTGGAACCGTGATTTTGCAAAAGCGTATAAATTGATAATATTTATGATATATAGCGTCACTTAGATTAGAAAATGAATATAAAATTGTTTTAAGAATAGAGTACTGCAATAAAAATGATTTAAATAAAACAGTTGACAAAACATGAACACAGAATGACCAATTTTTAAAATATTCTTCTTTTGTGAAAAGTGCTTCTATTATAATAATATTTTGCTTGTACATTGTTCATAACTCTGGACAAAGGCTAAACTAGAATTTTTGAAACATAATTTAGAATTGGGCTTATCCATGTTTTATTACAACAGTGGGGAGAAATTTTACGAAAAAATGCCTGAATATTGTACTTAAATAATTTTTTGTCCCAATGTCCTTAAAACATATTTATACATGCATTCTAATCTAAGTGACACTAAATATACAAATTATTCATTTATGCAATTGTTTAAAATCACGGTTTCGAACGTAGTCAAATACCTTAAAAAAACATGTAAAATTAAACTTTAATTAGTACATATAATTACTTAAGGTCAATTTTGTCAGATTTGACCCTAAATGTTCTCAGTTACTAATGTCCAACCCTTAACTCCCCCTTTCTTTTTTGCTTTGGAGATTGAAATCTACGCTAAAACTGCTTCTCAATATAGGAAAAGCAATTAAGAATTTTCTCACGAGCACTTTGGGAATCACTGTCTTAAACGACTAAAACTAGATAAAGAGGACGTCTCAATAAAATCCTCATATATTATATAATTGAATTAAAACAATGAATAAGTTGTTGCTTCCGAAGGTATTTAACAAAATATTTCAAAAACACTACAATTTTTTTCATTATGTTTTTGTTTTTCTTTTCCGCTTATAGCCTCTGCAAAGTAGTTATGATGATGAAATATTGGACTCTTCTTCCTCTCAATGGAATTTACAGCGCTCTTTTCCGCCACTTGGAAATTACTCATATACTTCAGAGTCTCTATATCAAAGACTAATTAGAGTAAATGATCCAACTATAAGATATGAGACAGAGTTGTCAGGGGTGGAGTCAAATCTAGAAAAAGAAAGAGATTTTAAAGTAAGTGTATTTCAGAAGTTTTTTTTTATTCTTTTACAAATTCAAATAAGCTTTTTTCTAGGATACGACAGTTGATGAAATATGAGTAAATACAAAATAAATACATCATTAAGTACAAAGTATAAATTTATATATTTGTAGTTTCTATCAAAAGAAAATTTTTAACTTATTTTATCAACAATAGAACAATCTATTTTAAAACAATTCTATGGTTAAAAGATTAGCTGCATTATGTTTACAAGATTCACTGAAACATTTTAGGTATTAAAAACAGCTGGTTTGCGTGTCAAATTGAGATCTTGTGAAAAATATTGTGTGAGTGTAAAAATTTTATTTTTTCCCTCCTTTAATTTTTTTTAAATATATACAAAAAATGTTAATTCCTAATTAATGTTTTTTTTTGACGGAACTATATTTGTCAAATACGATGCTCATACTTTTCTGGTAGTAGTATGATTTAATGCAATTGGTATTAGCACATAATAAATAAAAAAAAAGCTTTTTGTTTTCAAAAATGGTCATAATATTGAGTTTCTAAAATTTACATAATTTTAAAAAAAATTAATCATTCCTTGAGATTTTAAATATAGTTCCTGCGATATAATTTTTATTTATGTTCATAAAATACAATCAATTCGAAGCTCAGCTATTATAATTGCTGCATTAATCAGTGAAACATTCTACACTGGAATAGAATTTCTTCCTGAAAAAATATTAAGTTGCGAAACTTTTAAGTAAGAAAGATTGTCACAAATCCATATGTGATTCTCTTTGTTAAGTAATGCCTTATTTTTTTTATGATAATAAGGTTTTAGAAAGTAAGTTAAAGCACAAAAAATGTTTTGATTTCGAAAAATATGTACTGACGTGCATGCTAACTTCCAGTTCCCTCAAATCAAAAGGCGTCGCCAAGCGCTACGATACACAGCCAAAAATGTATACTTCTCCCCTCCCCGGGTGTTCAAACACAACAGAAGTTAAATAGGCGTTTTTTTAAATATCATGCTATTTTGTTCTGCGATATTAATTAAGGATATAATACCTAAGTACAAAACAGAATTAATAAAATTTTATTAAAATGAAGAATTATTTTAAAAAAAAGGTTATTATTGAGAAATGGACTTAATGGTTATATAAGTCCAGTTTTCATTAAGTTGAAAACGAAACTCTATCTGAATCAGTTTAAAGGACCATTATAAAAAAATGTGTAATTAAAATTGGCATGAAACTAATTGTATTTATTTCTTACAAATAAATATAGAGTGGTTTTACACTCCGAAATTCCAGACTAATTGTAAGCTCTATAAATATATATTCGCCTAGTATTTAAAAAATTCAATCAATCTATTTGATTTGAATCTCTAGATTTTCTTTTTAAAACATACTTGAGGAAAAATCTCATTTTAAATAAATTTTTCTCTGGAAGAAAGAAAAAATTAGGTGAATAGAGGTAACACTGGGGGGCAACCCCTTTTTAGAAGTTTTACGAGTGGTCCTTCCTATTGCTCCAATTGTAAATTTCTATTTCTTACATCTGGTCTTCAAACTATGATGTACATAGCGATTGATTGATTTAATATTAACGTCGCACTGTTCAGCTGATGTACGGACACCTTGGGTACCAATAGGCATCGCTGCCCTAGCTCTTTAGACTGGTTCGTGACCAGGCGAGTCCCATACCACTAAAAATCGAAAAGAAATGAATATGTATACAAAATGGATTCACGTTCTCTAAGAAGTTTATATATAGTGCTGCCCCCCCTAAATGCAACACCCTGAAGAAAGCATGCATATAACGCAGTGTTACTCAAAGTGTGGGGCGCGCCCCCCTGGGGGGGCGCGATGACCCTACAAGGGGGGCGCGAGCGTATCGAAAATTTAAAGATTTTTTAAAAAAACCGGAAAGAGAAGTAAAACCAAATGCTTTCTTCCATAATAAAAAAAATACACACAACAACACACTGACATATTTTATATTTATTATCTGGCTTTTTTCCGTCATCAAATAGCTATCTTTGATCCCAAAACCAAATTAAAGGAAAAAAAAACATTTTGTTTTATTTGCTGTTTTTCCTCAATGAGAGATTTTTTTTATTACGTTTTAAAATAAAATATTACTCGTTAAAAGAAAAAACGAAACCCAGACCCTGAGAAAAATTCTAAGATAAACAATTCACCACTGTAATTATTATTGAAATACTGTACATTAGTTGTAGAAAAAGAAAAGTAAGTCATGATTCACTTTTCAGCCAGGCTGCATAGTACGTTTGCTAATCAATTGATTGACCTTCAATCTTATGGTATGGTTATTATCAATATTAGTTCCCTCCCATCCTTTATGCGTTTGCTTTTCGCTTAGGGAAATTGTAAATAATTGAGCTTTGCGATATTTGGAAAAGAATTGATTGGTTTAACATTTCTGTAGGATAATTGAAAAGTGTCTGATTTGCGTCCTTTATTATTGTCATGTACTTTTGAATCATTTTAGTTCAGTTTTATTGGATTTTTTCTCAAATCATCAAAGAATTGAATAGTCCTTGAAAGAAGGTAAGTATACTTTCTATAAATTAAAATATTCACTAGAATTCCGATTTGTATCGTGTACAGTAAAAATAATTCTAAACAAATGATTGGGGTGACTGAGTCCCCCCGCACTACCATTAATGTTAGTATCGAGTACGCGCCTGCTCCCGGGTTAAAACATTTTAAGTGTCTTCTCGCTTTAAATGTTAAAAAGTAACACAATTATTCTTCATCGGAATTTTATATTCTTTTTCATAATTTAACATTAATTCTAAATGCTAATTGTGTGAGGTTTAAAATTACAGTTCTTTTAAACAGTTATTTACAATTATAGCATTTATCTAAAAAAAATCATTTTACATTTTTGTAGACAATGTCGTGCACACAGTTTTACTCTCCTTACAGTTCAGCTATTATATCAAGCATAATGTTTTATTTTTATAAAAAATGAACTCGTGCGAAGAGTCGGTGTTTCAGCCAGTATACGTTTGATGTATCAGTACTGAAGAAGGTATTTTATAAATAATTTCTTATTACTGAATTTGGCCGCGGTAGCCGAGTGGTATAGGTATCGGATCGTGGCTTGCCTTGTCACGAGTTTGAGCCCAGTACCACTAAAGACCCGCCATGTAGGGCAGCGATGCATGTTAAATCTGTTGAGAGTTGAAACGTTTTCCCGTTGGTGTGGTGTGGTAGTTAGGAGAGAAGGGTGCCAGCTCAGGTGTCATCCACGCCACTTGACCATGGTTCAAAATTACGTGGTCTGTCGTCAAAAGCTCTCGTGCAGCTGAACAGTGCGACGTTAATATTCAATCAATCAATCTTATTACTAAATTAAGAACAAGTTTAATAATTATTAGGGACTTCCACGGGCTTTTCTTGTAGAGGAAAGTTTTTCAAAGGAAGGTTTAATATCAGAAATTGACACTTAAAGAGTTATTTTTCTATATTTAGCTGAGATCTATATTTTGTCTTCAAGGCATCCACTGCAGAAAATCCGGTTTGAAAAAGGTAGGATGTTGAAAATGGTAATAGTATACGAAGTGTGCTTTTGTTTTCAGTACAGATAATTCCTCATCCACCTCTACCCCAAATTCAAAGAGCGATTTATTACAAAATTGCTTTTTAATTTTTCACTGGATGTGAAATCTATGAAGATTTCTTCTTCGGAAGTTGAGAGCCCTTATGGAGTATCTTGAAATAGATCCCTAATCCACTCGTAACTTACTACCAAGCTGTCCTCATCCAGAAAATACTTTTTAAAATTCTTTGCCAACATAGCTAAATGAGTTTACATGTTTTAAAAATAACTTTCACATGTTGTTCCACAGATTTGTAAGTTTTAACACATATCGAGCTGGGGCTTTTTTTCCATCATTTACTTCAGTAGTGGTAAATCCAAAATTTAAGTATTTTTGAGAAGATCGCCTTGATTTAATTTTCGGAACCATGCTCGTTCGTCTGTGTACTTGTTGATTCTTTATTATGGTCGAATGTTTACTTACGACTTAAAAACGTATGTATGATATTGTTTTAATCTACTGCCGTAAATACTTAATTACCGTGAATTACAATTAACGTGAAAATTTAAAAAAATGTGCATTCAAGCTAGATTCGGTAGCTATAGGAGTATCGAGTCGACCAAAACTGATTGGAATTGTACGAGGAAAAGCATTTTTACATGTTTTGCGCAGACGTCCGATAGGTTGCCCAGACTCACGCAAACGTACCCTATAATGCCAGATGTGATGGATATGATAGAGAGCGACATTGACTAGACTATTTTTCTAATGACATTTGTACTTTGAGAAATGAATGCTGAAGGAAACAAATCTTTAATTAAATACATCTTTTTGCGATCTGTTCCAATTTAAAAATTAGAGAAAGAAAAATAACATAATTCTAAGTAATATATATTTTAAGAAATTTTCTTAAAATATATATATTACTTAAAATATACACAAAATTTAATATAATTATCGTATTAATTTATACGGTTTATAATTAAGATCGTATTGTAACTTTAGCGTCTCTCTCTCAAAGTGCATTTTTATTGCAGTAAATACATTATTGTTGTACAGGGGGGCGAGACAAAAATTATGATTGAAAATTGGTTCGCCAGTATTGAAAGTTTGAGAAACACTGATATAACATGAAATTTACAACATGCCTTAGCGGAGGTGAGATATGCAAATTATTAGAATTTCTGTGCAGACACACATCACTCGCACCTGTCGAGCCACCTCAAAGTGCTATTTAAGTCTTGCAGATTTTGACGATTTCAAGTTCGGCAATGGTGTTTTTCTTGTGGTTTTTTTTAAAAAATGATCAGTTATGTCTCGAAAAAAAACGGCGATCAGCTTTTGATCAAGTATCCAAATTCGACATAGGAAGGATAGTCGCCTACCGAGAGAGATTGAGGATTATCTTTCAAGGAAATCGGTAAACGTGTTGGACGAAACCAAACAACTGTAATGCAGATATAGGACCGTGAGATGCCGGTGGGTACGTTAGACCAACGTGGTCGATCGCATCCACCTGAGTGCACCACTTCGCGTGAGGTCAGGCAAATTGTGTGAATGGCAGTGACGGATCGCTCAGTCACATCACGAACCGTAGCACAGCACATTGAGTCTGTAACGCATCATTCAGTGTCTGCGCGTACCATTTGACGCCGTTTACAGCAGAGTGGTCTGTCCGCAAGACATCCGTTGCTTGGTCTACCCTTGACGCAAAGCCACGGGCTTCTCCGCCGCCAATGGCGCGGTGAAAGAAGAATGTGGGTGGCAGAATGGAATGAAGTTGTTTTTACTGACGAGTCACGCATCTGTCTGCGACACCACGATGGTCGGATTCCAGTCTGGAGACACTGTGGAGAAAGCATGCTGATCAGCCGCGTTATGGAGCGGATATTATGGTATGGGGCGGTAGTGGATATCACTCTCACACTCCTCTAGTACACATTGCCCGTACTTTAAACAGCCAGCGCTACTTCTACGAAGTGTTGGAGCCAGTTGTCCTTTCTTACCTTCAAGGCTTGCCTACAGCCATATTTCAACAGGATACTGCGCAACCACACATGACACGGATTGTTCAAAGTTTCTTCGTCAATCACCAGATTGAATTGCTTCCCTGGGTGGCTCGCTTTTCGGATCTTTCACCTATAGAAAACATGTGGTCCATGGTTGCTCTACGATTGACTCAGATTACACCCCCAGCTGCCACACCAGATTAACTTTGGTAACGTGTGGAAGCTGCTTGGTCTGCTGTACCCCAAAAACACAACCAAACTCTTTTTGAAACAATGCCGAGGCGTGTGGCAGCGGTGATCTCCCAACAATAGCAGCTACACAGGCTACTGATTCTTTCCGGAACCACCCTTCATAGAAGTATATAAATTTAATCAATTGATACTTGGTCAACATGTTATATACACTATTAGCTCACAATGTCTATATATTTATTTATTTATATATTTTAATTCGAAGAATTTTCAATTGTTAATGATATATCTTTTTAAGCACTCAATTGAGCTTAAATTATTTATACATGATTTTATTTTGAATGAAAATACAATAATTTAATAATAACTAATAAAAATTAATTTTGATTAAAACTAATTATTTATAGAATTACAAATACAGCCGAGATGGCATAATTTTTGGTGACTTGTGCCAAAACATGAAAAGTTTTTTCCTCACGTTTTAAAGCATTCAGTTAAACTGAATGTTTACACGCGATTATTTTCAATGACAATATGATACTTAAGTAATAATGAATAAAATCTAATTACCGCTTAATGTTGTGATACTGTCCTATGTATACAGACATATATATATATATATACATATAGATATCTAATATATATTATAAATGTGAAAGTTTGTGAGGATGTTTGTGGCTCTTTCACGCAAAAACAACTGAATAGATTTTAATGAAACTGTATAGTAATATAACTTATACATCAGAATAGCACATAGGCTATAATTGATAAAGATATTGTATGAAGTGTCTAAAATTTAACGATATTTCTCAAATAACTAGGAAAAAATTCTACCATCTACAAGCAATTCTGGCGTGCGCTGCAAAAAAGCCCACCAAAGCTAATATATATCTTTTGTTTGTAAAAAACCTTTTTTTGTTTTGGATACGCAAAGTGCTCGCTTCTAATTAATTCCTCTGATCAGTATAATGCCTTTTTTTTAATTTCAGAATAAAACTACGTTTTGAAGGGAGAGATTGCTATAAATCTCTCTTTGTTTTAATGTTTCTATATGATTTTATTATGCACATTTGGTAGTAAGAAATTCATCTTTTTTCCAAATAAATGCTTTTATCAGTTCTGATACTTAAAGTAAATAAACTTTCTCTTTCACACTGCATCATTTGGAAAAATTTTCAAAATTTGTTTGTGGTTCGTAGCTAATTGTAACGCTATAATTTTAATTGAATAGGCAGATATTGCGTTTTAAAGTATAAAAATAATTATAACTACTGTACTGTATTTTTTTGGAGTGTGTGAGTGAGTGAATATTAACATTGCACTGTTCAGCTACACTGGGCTTTGGCAACGTATCACGTAATTTTGAACCATGGTCAAGTGACGTGGACGACACCTGAGCTGGAACCCGCTTCTCCTAACTGCCACACCACACCGACTTAGAAGGAATATTCTACCAATACTTAGCAGGAGTATTCTTTGAAATCCATTCCTCCAACATATATGGCAGGACGGGTTCTATGATGAGTATTTAAGCGGGGAAGCCGAATAATTTTGTAGCAGATATTGCGTTTTCAGCTGACGGCGTTTTCAGCGGATTACAAAGATTATTATTTTTGTCCCGAAAAAACAGTTTATGTCAAAATTTAAGTGTCTTGAGTATTAGTATGTTAATAAAGACCTTAGAAAACGATTTAACTATTTATTTTAAGTGAACGGTGTATATAATTAATTTTACAGTGGAATATCTTTAATTAACTTATTAGCTCTAACGGATTAAATTTTCCAAAGTTGATTATTTTGTTTATGTATATCCTTTAATTTGTAAATGTAGTGATCTAAAAAAAATATTGTATGAAAAAAACTGCAGTAAATCATAATGCGGTTGGATAAAGTATTAAAGTGCATTTCGCCCCTACACGGCGGGTCTTACAAAGCTCTAATAAAGCTCGAGCTACGAAAGTAGCTAGGCATTTGCCAACATGACTCTATTGTTAACATTTGCTATGTTTTTCATTGAATCGCCATTATAATTTAAGAAACGGCGTTGCATGCGAATATTACAACTTTAACATAAAATAAATACAACAGAAAGTAATATTAATGTATTACACTTTCAGATATAAATTATTTACACTACACTATGTGTTCATTACGCAAAACTTTTAACAATGTGTTACTTTTGATGAGCAGAGATCAGCTTAGGGAGGTATTTTAAAAAACCGACCCTCAAGAGTGTTACGAAGAATTATAAATAAAAAAAATCCTTTTTATCAGCTATTAGATCTACATACTTAAAATTTGACAAAGGTTTTTTTTCTTTCTTTTTTTTGTTTAGCTGAGATATGCAAAAAGCTTTTTTTGTTTAATTTGCAGTTCACATAAAGTTAACTCATTAAAAACTACTTTTTTCCTTCAATCTGTGTTTATTTTTTCAGTTCACGACCCGTGCGAAGAACGGGTATACCAGTTAGTATATATTAATATATATATATATATATATATATATATATATATATATATATATATATATATATATATATATACACTCATGTCCTTAAAAAAAGATAATGAAGTTCAGGCAAAAAAAGACAAAAGCAAAAGAAAGTTGACTTATTTGTAAAGTCTCTTTATTAAAGAAAAGGTAAAGAGCAAAAAAATGCTTTATGTTTGACATAATCAATAAAAAATGAGATTTTTACTCACTGGAGCAAATTCCAAAAAAGAAGCTATTTACAAAAAACAGTATAATATGGCTAGTATGATGGATAATACGGAGCATGTCTCCCGGACGATGCAATAAAGCCTTACAACGCTTAGACATGATGAGTATCAAATTATCAATCTGATCTTGGTTAATATTACACCACTCATCAAGCACTGCCCTCCGAAGTTCCGGTAGACAGGTAGAAGGGGGTTGACGGGCTGCAATTCGTTGGCCAAGCATATCCCACACATGCTCTATTGGATTGAAGTCATGTAAGTATGCTGGCCAATCTATACGGGTGATATTTTCCGATTGAAGGCATTGGTCTACAATGTTTGCACGGTGAGGACGGGTGTTGTCATCCATAAACAGAAATTCAGCACCCATAATGCCCCAAAACAAATGAACATGTTGTTCTAGAATGACATCCCGATAGATGTGGCCGGCCATCGTTACACTCTGAACATGCAGCTCAGTTCTGGAACCAAGAATAGTTCCTCCTCAAACAAGCCATCCTGCTCTACCATAAATGTTTTGTTCAATGGTGTTCTCTTGGTGGTAACGGGTACCTGGCGATCTCCATATTAAAGTCCGGCGAGAATCAGACTGCAAACTAAGCCTGGACTCATCGGAAAACATCACACAAGACCATTGTAGTGGTGTCCACAATGCATGCTCTCTACTCCAGGTTAATCGCAGGCGAAATTGTGTTGCAGTAAGTGGAACACATCTGACAGGTCTACGAGTATATAGACCAATGCGCCCTAAGCGTCTGTACACGGTCTGCCTAAAAACTGTGATACCGGTAGCTGAAGAGAGCTCACGAGACAGGTCTGATGCTGTGCTCCGTCTGTTTGTTTTGGCAGTAACTGACAAATAGCAGTCCTCATTCGGCGTTGTAACTCGGGGGCGACCTGTGCTGTAACATCTACTCACATTACCTTCATTTTGGAATCGTTGCCAAAGCCTGGAGATGACACTCTGGGCGATTCCAAGTTCATCGGATACTTCCAGCTGGGTACGTCCGCATTCCGGTCGTCCAATATTTCTACCACTTACAAAATCATCCAAATGCTTTCTTTGTGCCATAACTATGCGGTAATTGCACTGAAAGGCTTTTAAAGCGCTTGTGAACAATTTTACTTCTTTGCCACCATTCCTTATATACCCCTATCTTACACTCTCGCCATTGTGACGTACTATCCACGCCATCTGGTGATTTCCTCTAATTTGTGTATTCTTCTACAAGATGTGTGTGATAATTCTACACACAGGTAAAATTTTTAATTTAGAGTTCAATTTCTGTGTGATTCTGAATTATCCTTAAATTATGTACATGAGTGTATACCATATGTGTACATACTTATATATATATATATATATATATATATATAAATATATATATATACCATTAATAGTTACTATTTAATAAAAAGTAGCTAAAGTAAAAATTTTCTTTGTTAATCAAAAAAGGAGTTCAGTTAATTTTTTTTATATTACTTGTTTAATTATAAACAGCAAGTAATATATTCCGACTTTAATTCACGAGAATCCTCAAAATTCATATTGTATAAATCCCAGTAAAGAGGATTATAATTAAGACTTAACCAATCACGAATTTCTGATTGCCTATTCCAACTTAAATGGTGACAATAGATACCAAGTGCCGAGAAAGATATTTCCGAAATCCTAGAAACACTTTATACACTATAAGAATTTAAAATATTAATTATTATTACTATCATTACTATACATATATTATAGTATTGATATGTTGCAGTAAAAATCACAACGGAGGAGAAATCACATGAAAGATATTTCATTATTGAATGAATTAAATTTTATAATGTAGCAGCTAAGGGCCTTCATGCATTCCTTCTGCGACTTAATTTTAAGTGGAAATTGAATGAAATAGGTTTAAAGATTCAGTACATTAATCGATGAGGCTTTTTCCTAACATTTAGAATTCATTCTTTTGAGTCTACTGGAGTAGATTCCACTGTATTCTTCCACAAGTAAGGCCGCAGTTATATCGTAAATTCCCTTATTTCATGAACACATACAAACGCACATACACATTAATTCTCTCACTTAAGTTACTGGTTCAAAATTACGATGTTTGTCGCCAAAAGTGTTCGAGTTGCTTAATAATGTGACGTTAATAAACCCTCATATAATTTGTTCTGATCAAATAAGAAAAGCAAAAGAAAAAAAATCCTCATATCACATGTTTCTAAAAATTTGCACTTAGTCGTGTTATGGACTCATTCGAATCCAGCACTCTCGCTTAGTGATTTCATGTTTTGGTCATAATGGAATAACTCACTACTCTCAAATCATTGAATTCCGCACTTCCTTATGATAACATTAATACTTTTTGAACACTTTTAAACATACACTCATGGACAAAAAAATTTGCGCACCAAGAAATATTTGCGGAAACGTAACAAAACTTGGCATGAAGGTGCATGTCGGAGAGATATGCAAATGATTAGAAATGCAGTGTGACTATGCATTACGTATAGCCAGCAGAAGGTGTTTAACGTCATTCACTGTCGAGTATAAAACATGTTCCTAAAGCTTGTTTGAGTGTGCTGAATCGTTTACAAAGGAAGAAGGAAGAGCTGAGGAAGACGTGTCATTACGCCGTTTTCGAAGACAATATAAACAGCTGTTGCAGTTTGAGAGTGGGGAATATCATAGGCGTATTGGAAGCTGGATGGTCAACTAGGCGAGTAATTCGTAAATTAGGCCGCTCTGATTGCGTTGAAACACAGTGTTGGGACCAGTGGATCCGAGAGATGTCATTTACATTAAGACCAGGCTCTGGACGCCCTCGACAGACTATTCGTGGAGAAAACCACCACATCGCAAGAGATGCATGCGTAAAGCCAACAGCTTCATCGACCGCAATTCAGGCACAGGTAGCACCTTCATTAGTAGCCCCTGTGTCTTCTCGAACCATACGAATGCACTTGGCTGAAGGAAGTTTGTTATCGTTGCACCCGTTATTTGAGCTGCTCTTGACGTCCACTCATCGGTGCCTCCGTTTGGAGTGGTGCAGCGCAAAATGAAATTGGACTGCAGCGGAATGGAACCAGTTCGTGTTTATCGACGAATCCAGATTTAAAATCAGCAGTGATGACAATCTTATTCGTATGTGGAGAACCCGTGGTGAAAGCCTCAATCCTGCCTTTGCTATATAGCGACACACCGCTCCCTTAGCTGGTGTGATGGTATGAGGTTTCATTAATGACATCCTGCAAACACATGTGTTGACAATTATGCAACGGCTCCCTCAAGCCATTTTACAACAAGACAATGCTATTTCTCACATGGCAAGGCTATCACATGACTTTCTTCGCACTGATACTGCCCTTTCTTGGCCTGTCCGATCCCCAGATATATCTCCAGTCCAGCATATCTTAGATCTTTTGGGACGGTTAAATGGGCATCTTACGTGTTAAAACAAACTAAAAGGAAGGATACAGCAAATCTGGAACGAAATGTCTCAAGACGTCATTTAGACTTGTATGCCTCAATGCCCGATCATATCGCATCATGCATTCGCGCTAAAGGGGGTTGAACAGGGTATTTAATCCTCCTTTATTTTGCCACTTTCTCTGAAATAAATGATCCTTTTCTTTAATTTTCTAATCATTTACATATATAAAAGTAGTCATTAGTATGTAAAATTTCATTTTATTCTGACGACTCCTTCTTGGTGATCTAATTTTTTGTCCATGAGTGTACTATCATCAAACGCTAATACTCGGTAATATAATAACTCTCAACAAATCACATACCTTCTACTATCTTGAATGTCTGCGGGCATATCACTACATCTTTATACAGCCGCGCTTTCACAGCGCTCTCTATAGATGGTCTCTAACAATCGGATACTTTAAAGCATTTGAACGAAAAAAGACAGTACGCAAGAAAATTAGGAACAAAGCCATTTCTTGGAAAATATAATTCATTCTCTGTAAAACAATTTGTAAAATTGATTACCTTATGTATTGATACATTAATATAACACAAATTAGTATTCTGATACATCGACATCAAATCTTATATTGGTAAAATAAGAAAGACAGATATAAAAAAAAACCAACGTACTCTCTCTGTCTTATCTATAAAAGGATTTTAAAATTACGATTGTAGCAGTAATTTTGAATTTGCCGGGTAGAGTATGTACAATTTTTTATAAAACTGGAAACTAGGCAAAAAAAGAAAAGAAAATTGCAAACATTTTTATTACTAAATTGGGAGGTACTTTTAAAATAAAATGGAGTGAAATGGGTGCAAGACTACAAGAATATAATTAATAATTCTTTTCAATTATCAACGCTACATTCTTGTTTATTTACTTTTTAGTCACTTCTTCTTAAGAAAAATTTTCACTAAAACTGTATATAAGCAAAGACTGTATATTAAATAACTATTTGTTTATATTTCAGAAGGTTTGCAAGTTTTGCGGGGAGAACAAAATTCCAAAGACAAGAAAAAGCGTATCTCTGGAAATACCATTAAAAAGAATCCCTTGGGAATCAATCGTTGGCGACAAATGTAAAGAAAATTAATTTATAATAAAGTTGTAAAAAACTAAAACATAGAATGATATTTTCTTAGAAGGTTTAAATACATCTTTGTAAAATGAAACATTTCACTCGATACATATTTACATTTTTTTTTTTTAAATTGGTAAGTTGATCATGAATTCTTAGTACAGTATTGTTGTTTACTTACTTTCCATTTCATTTCGGTAAAGTACTCATTCTGACTTCTGAATGCTCATTATGAGTCATTAGAAATCCATACGATAATTGTGAATGATTTAGAATTATCATATTTATGGTACAAAGCCAGCGTTTCTCAAAGTGTAGGGCGCGTCACGTGTGACGCATTAGATACAAAAAAACACAGTTAGGCTAGAGATATAAGTATATAATTTTACTTGCAAGAACATCTAAATCTCCACCTTCCACTTAGAGCACGTTTCTACTCTCTGCTTCCAGCCGCGGCCCTAAAATGGTCCTCGCGCATCCTTTATTAGAGGAGTCTATCTCGGAACGTAGGGGAAATTGATTCTAGGAAACCCATCTCCCCTACTAACTCAGGCAATATACTTCGCTCTTGATCTCTTACGTAATGAACTGGTGTTGAATAATGTTTGTTACACGCGCTAGGGAGGTGTGACAACTCTAAGAGTGTTCGCGAGCCTATTCAAAAATCCAAAACAAAAGATTTTTTGTAAGAAAAATTGTTAAATTAATGAAAGCAATAAATAAAAAACATTCTGACACAATAAAAAAATTCTTATTTCCACTGAAACAATACACTTATAAATGTATCAGTATTGCGTATTTTATAATTAATTTAATCACGCTAAGAATGAGTTTATTAATTACCAGTGATTCCTATGGGCCTGTCGTAAATAAATTTATGCACAAAAAATAACACTTGCCTTACTAATTTGTACTGTTAAAAATTAATCCCTTGACAACCGATTAAATGTTACATAATTGGCTCCCCTATGCCGTCCTTTAAGTAGGCAAGCGCATGTGATGTTTTGGGGGGAGGTAGAAAGGAATAAATAAAAATTTTAATTCTTTGAACTAAGCAAATCCTTCACAAATACTTTCATAGTCTTTTTATTGCATTGCAAATACTTCAGAAAATTTGATGGACAGCAGTGCACTGAAAAGGTAGTATTTCAGAAAAACGTATATATAAGTCCTGAACACTTAACTCCTTGGCTGCAAGAAATGATTATATTCGCCAATGACACTTAAGAGGTTAAATTGGTATTGCTGCTTTAGCTCTAAGTAAAAGTATTATTTGAAATGAATACACTGTTATTATATGCAGGAGCACAATGAAATCTATGATTGAATTTTGGGTCGCGAATATGAAAAGTTTGAGAAGCACTGAAATAAGCAGCACATGATAGTACTAATGGGACTGAGCTTTTGCCGACCTCATCTGATAACTTTATTCCAGCTTTTGTTGGAACATTAAATGATTCAATCTTATAATGTTCATACTCACAGAGGCATTCACAATGGGACGAATTCAAATAAAATTGTACATATCATTTGAAATTTTAAATGAAGTTAGAAAGGGAGATGCATTGGCTTTTTTTGTATTTAACATAGCTCTAAAGAGAAAGATCAGAGATGCTGTCATAAATACTGCAGGTAATATATGTAGTAAAAAAATTCATATTTTGGCATATGGCGATGGTTTGGACATTATGTCAAGATCTAGAGCTGCATTAGGTGAGAGCTTTCTGGCACTGGAAAGATCCGCTAGAAAAATGAATCTAACAGTGAGGATGGAGAAGACACAATATATGTATTATATAGTTGGTTGGAATCCATCTCTTATTGGTTTAAAATAGACTCCCTCAGATTTGAAAATTTTACAGATTGAGGATCAGAAATAAATTACCCCAAAATGACATAAATCCTGAAATCAGAAAGAGAATTGTTGCAATTAATCACACTTTCTTTGGTTTACGACAAATACTGAAGTCTTGTTTAATTAAAAGAAAGATAAAAATACCGTTGTGTAACATACAGATTAAATCAGTTTTGGTTTAAGACTTATGCCTGAGAGACCTGGACCTTAACAAAAAGGAAGTGAAAATCTTCGCGACTTTTGAAAGGAACATCCTGCAAACGGGTTTTGCACTGTTCTTAATAGTAACATTTAGAGAAGATATATGTCTGAAATATATAAGATTTTAAATAGTGCGGATATTATTAAGTCCATAAAACTAAGTAGAATGGAATTATCAGTTTATTAAGTAAGAATGAGCGCAGAACGAACAGCAATGAAAAGTTTTAATGCAACTCACTCTAATAAGGTGCAAAGGGAAGGCCCAAAAAGAGTGCATAAGCTGTGTGGATGTAGACTTTGCCATTCTAAAAGTGAAGAACTGGAGATCAATTGCTGGGGAAAGGAAAAGAAGGGAAAAAAACTTCTGCGGAAGACTCATGCCCAACTTAAGCTGTTTTTCAGTACATGACTTCCAAATGGCGGTTACTGAAACAAAAAAAATTCTTTTTTATGCAGATTATTGAACTAGATGAAACTAACTGTACTTAATTAAATGTAGATAAACTATAGTAAGGTATACATTGTGTTTAATGTCTTATTAAAACAGTTTAAAAATAACTCGATTTCTTTAAAAAAGGTAGTACAATAAAAAAATTAATTTTAATATCTATATTTAAGATATAGGAAGGTTTTTTATACGCAGTAGGTTGTGAATAATGCTATTTATTACATTAAATGCAAAGTTTGACTTTTCTATATGAAATGAAACTTGCCTTCACTTTTAACTCATCAATGAGAACATTGCCGATTTTCCGCATAGGTCGTTATTGTTGCTCATGCCACCCTATCTGACTTAGTGAGATCGAGGCCCACGAAATTCATCCTGGCAAGGGGTGAGATGTATGCTTGTCGTTGGCCTTGACCTTGAGCACAATGCAGGTGACAGTACGAATTTGTCAAAGTAATGAGTGATCCAAACAACAACTCAGAGTGGACAAAGAGGTCAATTTTATCACACATTGCTCGAATCTTTGTTCCGATGGGTCTAATAGGACCTGTCATTGTCGCAGCGAAATTATTCATGAAAAATCTTCAGTTAGTCAAGAGAGAAATTGGAATCAGCCTTTATTAGAAGATAAAATACGAAACTGGAGAATCTTCGTTTTTTTCCCTAAAGGCACTGCAGAGAATAAAGGTGCAACGTTTTGTTCTTATTGAAAATTACAAGTCCTTGGAACTGCATGGTTCTCTCTTCAGATGCCTCTGAGAAAGCCTTTAGTGCATCTATTTATCTTCGTTGTACAAATTCATCTGAACAGTCATCGATGAGCTTGATCTGCAGTAAAAGTATAGCTACCTTCTAACGTATCAGTATTCCACGTTTGGAACTCTGCCCAGCTGGTTTATTATCAAAACTTGTGAAAAGAGTGATAGCATCTTTAAAAATAGAGTTTGATGGCTCATACTATGGACATACTCAATGATTGTGTTGGGAGGGTTGCAGACTAATCCCTGTCTGTTAAAAATTTTTCTAGGGAGCAGAATGTCACAGATACAAGAAATTACAAAATCTTATTGTTGCAACACATCAGATGAGTGGTGCTGAAAATCTTGTGAGCCGTGGATTGTGTTGGACAGGTCCAGAAACATTTTGTTACTCTCTTCCCCATAGTGAAGTAACTTAAGATTCTAAAAGTGATGATTTAACCAAAGAAGTAAAGAAAGACTGAATGAAGTCTAAAATTGACATTAAACTGTCTTATTTTAGTTAATTTTTTAAATGTGACTAATAATTGTTTAAAATTAATTCATAATTTATTAGTTTTGTTTTAAGGTTTGCTAGAATTGCCAAGAACCCCCACAGTAAGCGCACGGGACCTTTAACTTCAGAAAAACTTAAAGATGCTGACCAATCTTAGTTAGAAGGGTTCAGGCAAGATAATTTTCTGAGGACTTCAAAAAGCTTGAACGAAAGGAGACAGTGTCGAGTAATAGTAACTTAAAGTCTTTAAATTCATTTATCGATGACAAGGGAACAATTCGAGTAGGAGGTATATTGGGCAATTCTGAATTAGATTATGAAACAAAATATCCTATTGCCTTACCAGCTAAATACAAATTTACGTATATTGTTATGTTGCATTTTCATACCAAATTTTATCATATTGGCCCACAGTCCCTTTTCCGCAGTGTTCGACATTGGTTCTGGCCTATAAGTGACAGAAATATTGCAAGGTAAATTTTCCATAAGTGTGTTATTTGTTTTAAAGTCAAACCCCGTGAAGAAAGTCAGATTTTGGGAACTCTTCCCAAAGTGAAAACTACATGGTCTCCCCCCTTTAATCACGCAGGATTAGATTTCTGTGGCCCATTTTTAATCTAATATATATTATAAATGTGAAAGTTTGTGAGGATGTTTGTGGGTCTTTCACGCAAACACAACTGAATGACATTTAATGAAACTTTAAGGTAATATAGCTTATACATCAGAATAAGCCATAGGTTATAATTTATAAAAGAATGTAAAAAGTGTTCAAAATATAACGATATTTGTCAAGTAAGTAGGAAAAAATTCTGGCATCTGCAAGCAAATCTGGCTTGCGCTGCAAAAAAGCCTACCACAGCATATATCTATCTTTTGTATGTGAAAAAACTTTTTGTTTTGGCTGCGCAAGGGACTCGCTTCTAATTAATTCCTGTGATCAGAATAATGCCTATTTTTTTATTTCAGAATAAAACTAAGTTTTGAAGGGAGAGGTTGTTAGTAGGAAAAAATTCTGCAATCTGCAAGCTTTTCTAGAGTGCCACGTCACCATATTTCTATCTTTCATGTATGAAGTAAAACGTTCCCCTCTGTTTTGTCTACGCCAGGCACCACTGCGCGCTCGATTCTAATTTTTTGCTTTGTAACCACTATTTTTTTTATTTCAGACTGAAACTTACTTTTATTGCTTCTGGTATTTAAATTAGATTAAGTTAAGTCTTTCACACTACACTATATCATTTGGAAACAATTGCAACTTTGTTTGTGGTTTGTAGTTAATTATAACGCTATAGTTTTAACTGATTAGGCAAGCATTGCATTTTTTAAGCATAAAAATAATAACTGTCGTACTGTACTCGTCATTTGGGATATAAGAAATGTTTTGGAGTGAAACTCCAGTTGTAGAGTTCAGGCTACGAGCCGAGCAGACGTTAAGTCTCAATTTCATTAAGGTTTCTAAATTCATTAAAGTTTTTAAATGAATGTAAACAGCCCATTATTTTTATTGAGTTAGATTTATTCGTGCCCCTCCAAGGCAGCCGAATCGAATTCTGTACTGTATGCGTGTAATTCTATCAATTCTCTCCAATTGCTTTGTTCACATCATAACCGTTTTACGTTATTGAAAGTGTCATATGAAATGTTATGATTTAATTACACTTCTGTGCAATCTTTTCAATGAGTTTTAAACAATTTACAGTTCAATTCAGCTATATAAGGCAGAACCTATTATATTATATTCATCAAAAAGCTTTATACACGTATAAATTTAGGGAGTTCGATTTCATTTAATATAATTGATTTTTTAAGGATTTAAAATTTATTGTAAAATATCTTTAACTATTCCCCATTAACTGTAGATTTTGACAAGATCTATTAATTCATTGGAGAAATGTTATATTTTTTGATGGAATTATATAAACGAGTTATTAAAAATATACTTATATCAATACTTCAGAAGACTTGTAATATTGTCTTCATATATTAAATTTATAAATATATATTATACAGCTTATATATGTAGGACTTAAAGTATTAGAGAATTAAATATATTCTCCGATCAATGAAGTTACAACCTCACCAATAGATGGCGCTACCAGCGAATATATGTATCCCCCGGGAATGACGAGTTTTAGGGATAAAAAGATTGCGACGCGGAACGAGACCGACGCGAGAGAAGAGACTCCGGTCTTACAGGTGAGAAGCCACGTTTTTCGGTCCACGTGGAGGCCAATAGGCTTAGAGACAATTGAGAGTATGCTCCGTGAAATAACTCGTAAAGTTTTAATTGTAAATAATCTAATGTTTCATTAAACAGTAATTTCATTCTAATCTGCCTATTTCTTTGAAATATCAAGATGCAGAACATTACTTACCCCTAGACACTCCTACATATTAAATGGGGATTCAACAGGGATATTTTTTTTTAAATTTAAAGAAAAAAAAGCAGAATCGATTCCAGATTGCCAAGGATTACCTTCTTCATCGCGAAGTAATGTGCCATCTTGCCACGAATAACATTTGTTTTTACTTCTGATTGCCGCCCTGGTAATAGAATTCCTTCAGTGCATGCCACCCTGGAATTAGAATTTCTTCAGTGTGTGCCATCCTGGTGAAATAGTTTCTTCAGTGCATGCCACCCTGGTATTAGAATTCCTTCAGTGAGTGCCATCCTGGTGAAATAGTTCCTTCAGTGCAGGCCGCCCTGGTAATAGAGTTTCTTCAGTGAGTGCCATCCGGGTGAAATGGTTTCTTCAGTGCATGCCGTCCTGGTAATAAAATTTTTATAGTGAATGCCACCCTGGTAATATAATTTCTTCAGTGAATGCCGCCCTGGTAATAGTATTTCTACAGTGAATTCCGTCCTGCTATTAGAATTCCTTGAGTGAAGGCCGTCCTGGCCAAGCCGAAGTGCAGTCCCTGAGTTTGAAATTGTAAAGATTTGTGTGTGCGCGAAAGTGAAAAACTTTCAAGATTGTGTAAAAGCCTCGTATCCGCCATTATGCACGAGAGGAATAGATATTCAAAAGAATGGATTAGGTTAATGGAGAGTAACCGACTTTTGTGACGTAGGAAAAAAAGGGAGTGTTAATTTCTCCTTCCCTTTTTTTGTGCCAAACCCTCAGCTCCGTCAAGGTCTGACTTATTTATGTTTACTTATCTGTTGTTGTTTTTTTTAACTATCCGTATTTTGATGATTTACCTTTTTGAACCTATATTTTTTTAATCTGAGCAAATATTTGAAACGAAATTGATTTTTGTTACTTCTATTCTCTCTATAATTTGTATGAACATATTATTCTCCTTATTTTGCCATTATATACTTTCATATTATTTTCTTTCTTTTCGAAGTTGTATTCAATAACAATTAATTTTGAATTATATATCACAATTTAAATTATTACTTGATACGTTTTAAATTATTGATGCATTATATATTATTTGTATTTTATATTGGTTTCGGAAATTTTTAATTGAAAAATTTTATTTGCATAACTTTTATATATTTAGTAGAAGTGTGGGTAAAATTTAGCAGAGCTGGCATCCTATACCTTTCACAGTATTTAGTACTATACCTGTTATTCTCCAGTACAATAATTCTTGTAAAAATTCTTAACTCCTTAAATAAAAAGGGGAAAAACATGTCTTTCTTGTTAAAAGGGAAAAAGGAAGATTTGTTAGTTAGCTACAGAGTTAGGTTTAGAGACGACAGTCGACATGTGACTAAGACAATGTTAAAAAATTTAATAACCAAAAGTGCAGGGTACAATCAGGAATACACCAAATTGATGTGTGAAGGTATCGTTGAAGAGAGAAAGGAGAGAGAATTATTAGAAGAAAGGAAATGACGGGATAATTTCGAGTTAGAAAAACTTAGAATCGAAGCTCAGATCGGATTAAATCAGGAAATATTGAGTAGGAATAATCGTACACATCGTACGAATTGAACACATTTTTACCTAAATTTGATATTAAAGAGGATATCAGATTATATTTAATACTGTTTGAGCCCCAAGCATTTATGATGAATGTGCCGAAAGAGTTTTGGGTCTCACACCTATTAGGCCTACTCCCACAGGAAATCACACAGTTCATCACTAGACAACCTGAACAAGAGGCGAGAAATTATGACCACGTGAGGTCTTTGCTTTTGAAAAGGTTTAAATTTACCCCAGAGAAGTTCAAGCAGCTATTTGTTACACATCAGAAAAGTTCTGATAAAACATGGCGTGATTTCTACCAAGAAGTTGAAACATTCTTTAATGGAGGGATTGAAGGATTGGACGTAAAAACTTTTGACATACTACGGGATCTGATGATAGCTGACCTGATGAAAAAAAGAGCCCCTGTCGAATTCAAAGAACGTCACCTAGACGAATGGCCAAGTATCAACTGCCCAGTTGAATAAGACGAGAAACTTGAAGAATTTGAGGATGTCCGTAGGACGTTGAAATAGAAAACCCATACTTTAACTCCTGTTCGAAGACCTGAAGTTAGAGGATCGAACCAAGTGGAACATTTCAGAAAATTTGATAACCACAATACAAGGAGAACAGGAAATTTCAATCCTGAAAGAAGATATTTAGACACACCTCCGCGTAGAGATTTTGATAGAAGAGCACCTAGGAGATGTGTTACATATGTCATTTCTTATATCATTTGAGTTTTAATTGCCCTAAAGCAAAGAAATAGATCAAAAGAGAAGAACCCAATTCCCAAGTACAAAGCTGTTCTGTCACACCGCAGAGAGAGAAAGGACTACCCTTAAAAAACATTATGTTAGGCAATGAAATTGTATCGGCACTTATACATACTGTTAGTACAGTTAGTCGAATCCGAGAAGATTTAAGCACGAATATTGTTGACCTTTCAAGACTATCCAAAATTAACACTGTGTTGTACGGTTTAGGACCAACTGAAGTAATAACCAAGGGCTCCTTCGAGTATGATTTTGTCTTGGACAAAGATCAATATTCTTTAACGTGGCATGAGGTGCCAGCCAAGCAGCTCAATTTTGAAGCCATTATAGGTACAGACATTGTGGGACAAGCTTCTTTGAATTTTACCCAAGAATGTGTTATGTTGCATGAACATGAGGAAAAGGCATGTCTAATGCAAATATCCAGAGTACATTCTGAAGATGAGTTAGATTTCAGTCACATCCTTGACTCACAAGTGAAAAATGATTTAGCCAGAATAACTTCATAATTGTAAATAATCTAATGTTTCATTAAACAGTAATTTCTTTCTAATCTGCCTATTTCTTTGAAATATCAAGATCCAGAACATTACTTACCCCTCGACTCCCCTACATATATAAATAAATCTTTTGTTTCATTTATAGTTCTACTAGCTGAAGTGCCCGTTCTCTCCACAAGGGTTAATTTACTAAAAATTAAAATAAAATATAATTCTTGATCTAATGATTGAATTGCAAGGAGAGTACAATCCGGTACAAAAAAATGTATAGAAAAATATACGGTAATATTTTAATCAGGGCACTTATTATTTATACTTTAACACCCCTTAAGCCATCACAACGCCTCTTGGAGGTTAATTTTCGCAAACCTCCGACTGTTGCGGATTTCTATTCCGTGTAAAGAACATGTCTGCTAAATTTCAAGTCTGTTTGTTCTAATAATTAAAAAATGCGAATATTAACATTTAACACTCTTTAGAGGTAAAAAAAGAGTACATGGAGGAAGCATTGAGGACTATTACACCATGGTTCTTGGTCAACAGACCCTTGATTGTGGCGGGACTCGTTTCTGAGTAGTCAGGTCCGTGGTGGCTGTGTGGTCATGGACGTGATCTCGTTTCTGATGTCGTCGACATTTGTTGCCGCTGAATGCCCGTTATAGGGAAAGGCTGAAATATGTTAGATCTGCCGAAGATGGAGAACCTCACTTTGACGAGGTGTGGAAGTCTGAGGAGTTTGGTGTCAGCGTAGTTGTTGTGCTGATCATTTGACCGTATTTCTCAAAGTTGAATGTTCTGTCATCGGAAAACTTTGCATGGATTCATTTGCGTAGTCAAGTCATACACACACATTTCGTTGGAATAATCACAAGCATAATTATTGTTATTGAAAGGAAAACGCCTATCAAAATTCGAATACTCATATTTATTCCATTTTTTTTGCTGTATTATTGATCTTAATTAAAAGAAAAAAAGGTATATATATATACAAGGGGAGATCAAATGAAAAGGTACAAAACGACATAAAAATGTAACATTTAAATATTTGCGCATTCCGCCATGGGAGAATGTAGCGAGCCATCTCGGGATGCCATTGGAGGCTTTGACTGGGATCGGATCATGCGCGGGCGCCCGCATGCGCAGGACAGAGCAAAAGCTCTTCTAAAAAGCGGCGTCCAAATGATGCAGCAGTCCGTATGAGGACAGGATGGCGTTCGCGTTGCAAAATTCGATGATTGAGGAGCAGCGAAATGTTATCCGATTTCTGATAGCTGAAGGTAAGAAACCGGCAGCTATTCATTCGTGAATGGTGACCGTTTACGGGGAGAAATGTGTCTCTGACAAGTCTGTCAGAAAATGGAGTGCGAATTTTCGTGCAGGCTGTGAGAGTGTGTTTGATGACCAGAGACTAGGCCAGGCAAACACTGTCATCACGAGCGATTTCATCGACAAGGTGGACAACCTAGTGAGAAGTGATCGGCGTGTCACATTGCGAATGTTGGCGCTGAAGGTGCATGTCAGATATGGAACCGTGTGGGCAATTGTTCACGAGATGTCGCGATTTTGAAAGGTGTATGCTGCTTGAGTTCCAAAGCAGCTCACCGACGAGCAAAAGGAACTGCGGATGGGACTAGCACTGTAATATGTGTTTCGGTATCAGGAAGACCCCGCTTTCATGAAGCGGATCGTCACAGGTGATGAGCCCTGGTGCCATCACTACGAGCCATAGACAAATCGGGACTGCATGCAGTGGAAGCATGTGTCGTCACCTCCCCCTAAAAAGTTCAGAGCTGTGAATTCAGCAGGCAAGTTGTTTCTTACTGTCTTTTTTGACGTTCAAGGACCGCTACTTGTGGAATTCCTCTAGCACAGAAAAAGCATCAACTCCGATGTGTACCGTGAGACACTCCGACGCCTACGCAGGTCCATCAAGAACAAAATACCGGGGCTGCTCACGGAGAGTGTGGTTCTGCTCCATGATAACGCGCGTCCACACGTCTCCAGGGTCACACAATTAGAACTGGACAAGTTCAAATGGGAGACATTGGACCACCCTGACTACAGACCGCACATGTCGCCCTGTGATTTCCATGTGTTTGGTCCACTGAAGAAACACCTGAAAGGGAAGCACTTCAACTCGGACGACATACTCAAGGACACTGTGAAGAACAGGGTCTCGTCACAGCCACAATAATTCTGGGAACAAGAAAGCCTGCGGCTTGTTCATCAGTGGGATCGTTGTTCTCAGGCCTATGGTGTATATTTTGAATAAATCTACATTTGTACCCACCGTGTCGTTTTGTACTTTTTTCATTTGATCACCCCTTGTACATATATTATTCTAAAAGATGCTGAGAAATATAAGCAAATAATTAAAATGAGTTCGTCTACAAAAAGACAGGGGAGTGGGAAATGTTCTCGAGTATTTAAAATTTCTAGACTGATAGTAGGAATTTTAAAAGGAATAGATAAATAACTAAAGAAAAAATCATTTCTTTATAAAATAAATGAAAAAAAAAAGTCACGCTTCTCTCTCTCCAATAACAACTGTTGAATAGTCCAATAAAGGATTAGTGGAAATAAGTTTTTTTTCTTTTATAATACGTATGAAAATATTTCATTACTTTTACCACAAAAGCTTTCAATATTCCAGTAAAAATTTTATTTTATCTCATGTCTGGTCAACGGATATCATGTTAGGATCATTTGATCGCAAACAAATGATTTAAAAGTAGTAATTACCAATTCTAGTAATTCCTTTAGCGTTTTCCTTTTCTTTCTTTTTTTTTTTTTTTTTTTTGCCCTTCGTAATCTGAAATTTTAATTCCTATAATCTTCTTGATCACTTTTTTTTTTCATTCTCTAAAAAAGAGTGCTTTTTTTCCAGGTATAGAAGTTTAAGTTGGCATTACTTTCCAAGATGGCGACCGATTTAACAGCTGTCAAGTGATTTATTCTCAGTTTAGTTTGGCAATTCATCATGAATAGACTCACGCCTGAACAACGCTTTCAAACTGTGCAATTTTATTTCGAAAAGAGTGGTCGATTTTCATAAGCGAATTTTGTTTAGCGATGAAACTTACTTCTGGTTGAATGGCAACGTCAACAAACAAACTGCCGCATTTGGAGTGAAGCTAATCCACAAGTGTATGTCAAAACACCGTTACATACAGAAAAACTGATTGTTTGGTGCTCTTTATGGGCTGGTGGAATCGTTGGTCCGTACTTCTTCAAAAACGATGAAGGCGACAACGTTACAGTCAATGCTGATCGGTATAGAGCCATGATTACTAACTTTTTCATTCCTGAATTGAACAATCATGATGTCCACGAGCTGTGGTTTCAACAAGACGGCACAACCTGTCACACAGTTCGTGCCACAATCGATTTATTTAAAGACACGTTTGGTGACCGCCTAATTTCACGTTTTGGACCTGTGAATTGGCCTCCAAGATCTTGTGATTTAACACCGCTAGACTATTTTCTATGGGGCTAAGTAAAGTCATTGGTCAATGCGGATAAGCCACCCACGCTTGACCATTTGGAAGACAACATTCGCCGTATTTTTGCCGATATACGGCCATAAATGTTGGAAAAAGTCATCGAAAAGTGGACGTCCAGATTGGAATACATCCGAGACAGCTGTGGCAGTCATATGTCACAAATCATATTTAAAATGTAATGCTACGAGATTATCTTTCGAATAAAACAAATCATATCAATCGAATAATACATTGTTGTTTTATTGCAATTTAAAGTTCTATATCTCTAAAAAAACACCCTTTATGTAGATATATGTAATAAGTTTATATTTATTTTAAAATATAATCTTGGTTTATTTTTATTAGGTTATATATATTCAAAACACACAAAGCTCATTTCATTTCACAATATAAGGTTTGAAACGTATATTATTCCTCTTTTAATTTCGATTTCTAGTGAACGAACATTTTAATGGCTTACACGTGTCTTACTTCGTGTTTAAAACTTCCCTAAAGCATTTACATCATGTCTAAAAAACACATCTAATATTTCTCTTCTATTGAACCCGTGATTATAGTTTTTCCCTTTATGTTTTTCAATTTATTTGAATGTGGAAACGAGAAAATTCACTCTCTTCGTTTTTAGTAAATAAAGAAGGAGAATGCGGAATCCCCCCACCCTCCAATTTGAACTGTAGCGAAAGGTGACATAAATCTATCACTGAAGTCACAATTACGTAAGTAGATTCTCAGGGTCGTCTTAAGGCATAGGTCAAGTGGGCCCGGGCCCAGGGCCTCGCCAAATTCTCGACTCACCCTTAATAAGACCATGAATCAAATAATTTCAACGCTCAAACGTTATTTTTGGCCGTATTATCCGAAAAGCTGGGAATTCAGAAGATATGTCAACTGTCTACATGTGATGACCATGGGTCATGTATATGTCTCAAGGAAATTATGAAATTAGGAATTTGATCAAATCCCTAATGGGTATGATCAATTGGCGGGAGATGTTAACATAACGTCTCTTCAACGACCTTTCCCTGATGAAAGTAAGGAATTTGAAAAAATTCATGATCTGTTTCAGTGAATGAAATGATGAAATAATACTGTAAAGAGTTTAAAAGTAATTATTTGACAAATATGGTGCATTATATAAATTGTAGAAGTAAGTAATAGAACA
The DNA here is from genome assembly GCA_019973935.1 of Trichonephila clavipes. Lineage (NCBI taxonomy): Eukaryota > Metazoa > Arthropoda > Arachnida > Araneae > Nephilidae > Trichonephila > Trichonephila clavipes. The sequence continues at coordinate 112,754 of BMAU01003038.1, read as the reverse complement.
ATGTTCAATGATCTAAAAAATATATTTATTTGAAACTAATTAACAAATAATTAGAATATTAGTCTGGTATTTTTTTTATTTTATTTGTAACATCATTCCTCTCGGTTGCTGGATATTTGGGGAGTCAATGAAATACTATTTTTTGAATAGGGACGGAAATGTGCAACAGGAAAACAAGGAAGCGCGTGTGGTGGCGTCGATTGATTTGACCTGTCTTTCCCCTTCATAGTTTCTTTATTAATGATGACCTGTTTTGTGCAGGGAAGGGCTTACACGCTAAAATATCAATCCCCATGTTAATTCTATGGTGAAGTTTTTTAAAGATATGAGGTTGATCGAAAGTAATGCATTTGGTTAGGAAGTACAAGCAACCGACATCAACCCTGGACAGCATTTTGCCAATGAACATTTGACTAGATAATTTCATCATTCTACTGAAATAGATCATGGATTTGTTCAAATCCCTTACTTTCAACAAGGAAATGACTTTGAAGAGATGTTATTGTAACATGTCCTGTGTGTGTCAATTGCTGATATCCCATATGGATTTGACCAAATTCCTAATTTCGTCATTTCCCTGCGACATATACATAAACCACGGTCACCACATATAGCCAGTTGACATATCTTCTGAATTCCCAGTTTTTCGAATATTACAAACGAAAGGAACATTTGATCTTTGAAATTATTTGAATCATGGTCTTATTAAGGCTGAGTCAAGAATTTGGTGAGGCCCTGTACCCGTGCCCAATTCACCCATGCCTTAATACGTCAATGAGAATCATATAAACGCAGCACCATATATCAGTGTTTCTCATCAATACTGGCGACCCAATTTTCAATCATAATTTTTGTCTCGCCCCCCTGTACAACAATAATGTATTTACTGCAATAAAAATGCACTTTGAGAGAGACGCTAAAGTTACAATACGATCTTAATTATAAACCGTACAAATTAATACGATAAGTATATTAAATTTTGTGTATATGTAACTTTTAAGTAATATATATATTTTAAGAAAATTACTTAAAATATATATTACTTAGAATTATGTTATTTTTCTTTCTCTAATTTTTAAATTGGAACAGATCGCAAAATGATGTATTTAATTAAAGATTTATTTCCTTCAGCATTCATTTCTCAAAGTACAAATGTCATTAGAAAAATAGTCTAGTCAATGTCACTCTCTATCATATCCATCACATCAGGCATTATAGGGTATGTTTGCGTGAGTCTGGGAAACCTATCGGACGTCTGCGCAAAACATGTAAAAATGCTTTTCCTCGTACAATTCCAGTCAGTTTTGGTCGACTCGATACTCCTATAGCTACCTAATCTAGCTTGAATGTACATTTTTTTTTAATTTCCACGTTAATTGTAATTCACGGTAATTAAGTATTTACGGCAGTAGATTAAAACAATATCAAACACACATTTTTAAGTCGTAAGCAAACATTCGACCATAATAAAGAATCAACAAGTACACAGACGAACGAGTATGGTTCCGAAAATTAAATCAAGGCGATCTTCTCAAAAATACTTAAATTTTGGATTTACCACTACTGAAGTAAATGATAGAAAAAAAGCCCCAGCTCAATATGTGTTAAAACTTACAAATCTGTAGAACAACATGTGAAACTTGTTTTTAAAACATGTAAAATCATTTAGCTATGTTGGCAAAGAATTTTAAAAAGTATTTTCTGGATGAGGACAGCTTGGTAGCAAGTTACGAGTGGATTAGGGATCTATTTCAAGATACTCCAGAAGGGCTCTCAACTTCCGAAGAAGAAATCTTCATAGATTTCACATCCAGTGAAAAATTAAAAGGCAATTTTGTAATAAATCGCTCTTTGAATTTAGGGTAGAGTTGGATGAGGAATTATCTGTACTGAAAACAAAAGCACTTCGAATACTATTACCATTTTCAACATCCTACCTTTTTCAAACCGGATTTTCTGCAGTGGATGCCTTGAAGACAAAATATAGATCTCAGCTAAATATAGAAAAATAACTCTTTAAGTGTCAATTTCTGATATTAAACCTTCCTTTGAAAAACTTTCCTCTACAAGACAAGCCCGTGGAAGAGTCCTAATAATTATTAAAACTTGTTCTTAATTTAGTAATAAGATTGATTGATTGAATATTAACGTCGCACTGTTCAGCTGCACGAGGGCTTTTGACGACGGACCACGTAATTTTGAACCATGGTCAAGTGACGTGGATGACACCTGAGCTGGCACCCATCTCTCCTAACTACCACACCACACCTCGGGAAAACGTTTCAACTCTCGACAGATTTAACGTGCATCGCTGCCCTACACGACGGGTCTTTAGTGGTACTGGGCTCGAACTCGTGACAAGGCAAGCCACGATCCGATACCTATACCACTCGGCTACCGCGGCCAAATTCAGTAATAAGAAATTATTTATAAAATACCTTCTTCAGTACTGATACATCAAACGTATACTGGCTGAAACACCAACTCTTCGCACGAGTTCATTTTTTAAAAAAATAAAACATTATTCTTGATATAATAGCTGAACTGTAAGGAGAGTAAAACTGTGTGCACGACATTGTATACAAAAATGTAAAATGATTTTTTTAGATAAATGCTATAATTGTAAATAACTGTTTAAAAGAACTGTAATTTTAAACCTCACACAATTAGCATTTAGAATTAATGTTAAATTATGAAAAAGAATATAAAATTCCGATGGAGAATAATTGTGTTACTTTTTAACATTTAAAGCGAGAAGACTTCAAAATGTTTTAACCCGGGAGCAGGCGCGTACTCGATACTAACATTAATGGTAGTGCGAGGGGACTCAGTCACCCCAATCGTTTGTTTAGAATTATTTTTACTGTACACGGTACAAATCGGAATTCTAGTGAATATTTTAATTTATAGAAAGTATAATTACACCTTATTTCAAGGACTATTCAATCTTTGATGATTTGAGAAAAAATCCAATAAAACTGAACTAAAATGATTCAAAAGTACAAGACCATAATAAAGGACGCAAATCAGACACTTTTCAATTATCCTACAGAAATGTTAAGCCAATCAATTCTTTTCCAAATATCGCAAAACTCAATTATTTACAATTTCCCTAAGCGAAAAGCAAACGCATAAACGATGGGAGGGAACTAATATTGATAATAACCATATAATAAGATTGAAGGTCAATCAAATGATTAGCAAACATACTATGCAGCCTGGCTGAAAAGTGAATCATGACTTCCTTTTCTTTTTCTACAACTAATTAATGTACAGTATTTCAATAATAATTACAGTGGTGAATTGTTTATCTTCTTAGAATTTTTCTCAGGGTCTGGGTTTCGTTTTTTCTATTAACGAGAAATATTTTATGTTAAAACGTAATAAAAAAATATCTCATTGAGGAAATACAGCAAATAAAACAAAATGGTTTTTTTTCTTTAATTTGGTTTTGGGAACAAAGATAGCTATTTGATGACGGAAAAAAGCCAGATAATAAACATAAATTATGTCAGTGTTGTTGTGTGTATTTTTTTTATTATGGAAGAAAGCATTTTGTTTTACTTCTCTTTCCGGTTATTTTTTAAAAAAAGAAATCCTTTAAATTTTCGATACGCTCGCGCCCCCCTTGTAGGGTCATCGCGCCCCCCAGGGGGGCGCGCCCCACACTTTGAGAAACACTGCCATATATCATTATTATCATTCAGTAGAAAGGGCGCAGTCTTTCGAGCCTGTCTGTGTGATTGTAAGATATACACATTTATTTGATCCAGTTTATTGTTTGTATGAGTATTTGACAACGTTTACTATATGAACTGTCTACTTATATGGGTCATAGTTAGGCCTACATTTCTGTAGTGGCCCAGAGCTTACTTTAGCGTAGAGTCCCATGGCCACAAGAAGTATTAAGACGTCCCTGTAGATTCTTTGTATGCTACTCGCACTCTGTATTGTCACGATTACATGCAAGAAAGGTGAATGCATTGCACACATACATACAGAATAAAATTTTGAATCTAATTATTTGACATAAATATTAAACATTAGACCGTTGGAAAAATTGTTAATTATATCTTGGTTCCTAAATTAAAAATTTACTTCTTAGGTAGATGATCGTTTTTTTTAATTATTCGTGATGAAATGTCAATCATAGGAATCTTATTTTGTTATTGGTTAATATTCAAAAACACATCAGGTGTGATATTTTATGCCTCAATAGTATTCGTACACTATATATGAGTTTAATATTAAATTTGAAAAAAGCCTGAATTCAATAAACTTTAAATTTTTCTTTGAATTTATATGTGAATGAAGAAAAGAGTAAAACACAGAAAATAAAGCTGGTGTTAAGAAAACTAAACTATTGCCAAATCATTATTAGAAATTTTTATGCATATTTATGCATGGATTATACTTTTATAATTGCACTGAACTCATGTGCAATTTGAATTAAATAAATTGATAATTAAATTTTAAGTAATAATTAATGTTTATGTGTCTACGTTCACTTTTTAAATTTTATTTCTTAACTTTCATTCTTTGTAACGAAATGTCCTGCCAAATCAAATTTCTTGCATGCACAAAGATCTGATAATCGAACTTAAACCTCTGTCCGGGGCAACCATTTTTTTTCCCGCTCAGAGAAACATCCGTCTGACAAACAGGTGCGCATTTTTTTTTTTGATTTTTATTACCTTGAGGAATGTTTTAAATATCCTTGTCACTCATGAAATTGAGTATTGCCCAAATAAGAAGATGTGTGGGATTAAACAAGCACAAAATTTTTTTCAAGATTTTAACATTAGACTTTTTAATTAAAAGTATGAAACATATAAACAAAAATACAATTTTTAATATTCAATCCTTTATGAAACACACTATATTAATATATTTTTAACACTAGATTTGTGACTAATATTTCTATAAAAATGATTAGAAATTATTTATATCCATGTAAAAGTATATTTAAAAATAAATAAAAAAATGAAAAAAAATATATATATTAACCGAAGTAAAAAATAAAAAAATGCAAAAAAGTAAAACTAATTATGCAAAAAATTATAGAAACAACCGTATATAAACGTAACATTTTTATAGAATATAAATATCATATGTTTTTGGGGTATTTTCCAAGCAAATATGAGTTCCACATTTGACGCATTTCTGTGACGTCATTCTATTTTTTTTTTTTTTGTAGGAACAAAAACGTCATTTCTTTCTTTTTTCATGACTGTCATCTATAATAATCATAAATAATTTTAGAAATGCATATTAAAATATTATAAAACAAATATTGCTGATAAATAGGTGTAACGTCGTGAGTAGCTATCCATCAATAAACAAATCTTTACAGCTTAATATACAAATAAAAGCAAACTTTATTTGCTAACAATTTGTAAATGAAGTAATATAAATCCAGATTAAATGCCAAGCCTGTGTGGTCAGTTCATATTCTCATGCTCAACGCCACCGGCGTTCATCGTCTTTTTCACTCTCTCTCGGGGATTTTTTTCTTTTCTCCGGTCTTTTTCTCTTTCTCTGTCTCTCCGGGTCTCTTCTCTCTTACTCTCTCTCTCTAGGTTTTTTTCTGGTCTTTTCTTTTTCTCTCTCTCCGGGTCTCTTCTCTATTACTCTCTCTCTCTCTAGGTTTTTTTCCGGTCTTTTCTTTTTCTCTCGTGTCCTCAAAAACAACCCTTTTTAAACAACAGGGGTGTGTTCACAACACGCCCCTCGCTCCTTCTTATTCGCAGGACCAAAGTCTCTCTTGACCCCCTCCTTCTTCCTATTGGCGCATAACACGCCAAAACACACCCGAGCTGTCTGGTCCAAGGCGCCATAGTTCCTTGTCCACAGCTGGACACACTGGCCCGTCACGCCACCTGTTTCTAGCATCCCTTTCAAACAACACTAGAAAAATACAATATGGTTATTTTTAAGATAGGCTTCGCCTATTGTCAATGGGGCGCCGAACTCTTAAGTCTATTTTGCCGACCCGTCTGCAAACTCCACTCCCTGAGTTCACACAATAAACAATGGCCCCATGGCCACGTGCACCGGTCATTCCTCAGCTGGTTGATCGTAAAACATTCAGGGACAATCGATGGGTGAGGCACTTGTCCTTGACCAGCTGGTAAAACCATAAAACCTATTGTGACTTGGAAGATGGGGGTTCACTCCCATTGAAGATGTCACATAGGAATATCAGTCTGCGAGGCTGTGCTCTAAAATACAAGTAAGTAGTAGGGATTGCAATACCGGGATACCGAATACCGGCATTTTGAGCGATTTGTATAATTTTGAAATACCGGTATTCACAAGTTTAAATACCAGTTTTTAAGAATTTACTAGAAATTTCTTAAAATTGTCTCCATTATATGTTCAGGGATCATCATCATCGCAAAATAATACACATTTTTATTTTTTTGTCGAAGCGAAATTAATTAAACTCTGAATACAAATTTGTATCGTACCGTCAAGAGTTTGATATTTTTTAAATTGTTGAGTTTGTTATTCACACACTACATTTGTATAGCATACTTTAGGGTTCAAAATATCTTTTATATTATTTATGTTTATATATATGTATATACTCACATAAAAAATAACCCATAATAATGAATGATATTAACTTTAAAGAACATAAAAAAATCAGCTGATGTACTCCGGTTCGGTTTCATTACTGATATGATGAAAAGAATATATTAGCAAAATGTAAATAATGCTCTAGTATTATTAAACTGAATGGATGAAGTACAAACGGGGACTCCATACACATTTAAAAACAAAAAAAAAAGATACAAAATTGTTTAAAAAAAGAATCTAATTGTGATGAAGATACAAATTTTATCACGCTTTCTAAGCCCAAGCCATCAGGGATTTTAAAATATTTTGAAAAAAAAAGATAATTCGGATGAAATTATTACACAAAATAACATTCCATGCTTAATGACAACGCAATTGATGCATTGTTTTCTTAAGATCGCACTTCAAAAATTTGTACTAGTATCACAGACTGAATAGCAATCTGTGAACTTTTTTGTGGTTTAAAGAAATAAGATGTTCCTTTACCTTTTTTTTTTGTATGTGTTCTTTATATTCTGTTATAATTTATAAGTTACAAATTATTTTTTGTTATATTTTTACTCTCTAGTAATACTGGCAAATATAAAGCAATGGAACACTTGCGTTTTTGTGCTTGTCCTTAAAAGTCTAAGACTGGTATTAAGGTCTAAAAAAATACTGAATACCGTTATTGAACTTTTGATGCGATATTGCAATTCCTAGAAAGTAGGAATTATCGTCTGACGGACGGTGATAGATAACGAAAAGCACACATACCGGAGTTGAAAAAAATCGCCAGGCTCCACCACATGGTCCTTTAACTGGGTAGAGTCCAACTGAAGAAGTCAAGGCAGCCCACCCCAGAAATCACACCACAGCGTTATATACAGGCATCAAAACAAATCATCCCCATCAGAGAGACGGATGTTCCGACCAGAAGGTTAAACATGATTGAGTGCGGTCAGTACTGTGGAGGGGGACGACCTGAATTCTATTATATAGAAATAATCCCCACCGTGAAAGTTAACAAAATTCCTAGTAAGCAATTTATACTTTACTTATTCAATAAAAAATTCGGTACAGAAAATTAAGAGAATAATTAGCTAAATTATGTGCCATATAAAATCAATAAAATGCGTTGAGATAAACATAGCGAAAACGCCAAGAAATTTCCTGAGAAAGAAACTGTTCAATATATTTATTTTAATTCAAGCTAATAGAAACATTCTTTAGATTAAAAAAGTTATTGATTTATGCACTTGCATATTACGGATAAAATTAACGTGGCACATTTTCTATCATTGAACCTTTCCAATTCCCTCTTTTCAAAGACTTATATATAATAAGTATTACGGTTACTTTACGAAATGCATTTTTCTTTGTCAAAAGTGAGTGTGTAAGTATACTTTATTAGAAAAAATCTATATTTTTTAGTTGAATTTAATAAAATATTATTTTTAAGCGTAAAACATGAATATGTGACTCAAAAAAAGGTAAATTTTTGTTGATCATCGGACTTCCTTTTATTTTGTTTTGTTAATAATACAATTAAAATTTTAGTTTGGTTATTTTTTTTAAAAAAAAGAGATTATTTTATGTAGGATAGCTGAAGAGGGACTCTGAGTATATAATTATATCAGTATTTTAAGCGTTTATTGACAAAGTTGCTCCGAATATTGCAAAATGAATTGATACAGTTAAAAAGGGTGTTTACTGTCTGAACTTACGTCCAACACACTCTCCGGCAAGTCCAGTGGAATTCAAGAATTATGTATAGTACAGAGAGAATTTGATTTTTCCGTTGAAAATTGTTTATGTTTATTTGTGAGGAAAAAAAAAATTTTGGTTAGTTCCTTACAGAACTCATTTCGAAGTATCTAAATCTCTATCATGAATATAAGTAAATGGTACTTCTGAGCTCCCCCCCCCCAAAGAGGCTGCATATCTTTTACTTGTTCTGTAACTTTTCAACTAAGACCCCTTCTACGCGTCCTATTGTTATAACATTTCCCCTTTGACTGAAAGTTAAGATTTCATTGGAAGGATTGCTAAAGAGAGATTTTTATCGCCTACTTTGGAAACCTTTAGACAAATATTTACGCCAATGTCCTTACAGCAACCAATGTCATCTAAGAAGCATGTCATTTATAACCCTGCTTTAGTACACAGTACTCCTGAACCCTCAAGAGAATCTTGGTTTTACTTTATATAAACGAAATTTAGTGTAAGTAAATGAATTTATTTATTCTCTTCTTAATTGCTTCATTTTGCTATACTGTTTTCATTTATATTACATTTTTTCATGTCAGTTTGATTTGTATCTTACTGTTTGCTTACACGTGCAAATTTTAGGCCTAACAGTTTTTCAAACACGGTTCATAATCTTTAATTTTTCTTTCACTGCTATGTATACATTTTCTATTAAAATGATGGTTTCAGGGATATTTAAAGGCAAGGTTTAACTGGGTCTGGGGCCAGAGCTTACTCATATTTCAGACTAGGCCTCGAAAAGATCACGATTCGAATAAATTAAGCGGTCAAATGTTTTTGTCCGGTTGTTTTCTAAGAAAAACTGGGAATATCGGACAAAATGTAAACTGCCTACATGTCATGAACGGCTTCCATGTGTAGGCCCAGGCCTATCACCATTTACTATCATTACTCATTGAGTCAAATGGTGGAAGTTGGTCGAGGCGGTTTGCGCAACTGTATAAGTCATGCAAATTATTTGTTCGAGTTATTGTTTGTACGAGTATTTGACAATAAATGCTATGTACCGTACAATTTTAAGAGTCATAAGTGGGGCCTGCATTTGTGTAAGGGTCCAGGGCCTCAAGAAATCTTAAGATGTCCCTGGATGGTCATACATTATCTTATGAAACAAGCCGAGCCTTACTTATCTGCCTTAAGACAATGTCTTACAAAACGCATAATTTTTCATTTTGGTTAATTGATTTCTGATATGTATCGGTTTCTTGCTGTTAGTTCTAGATCTCAGAATTATGCATTAGGGTTTTAAATGATACATTTAAAATCTGTTATGGTATTATATATTTCATTTATTTTATATACATTTTAATACGGGATGTTATTTTTATTTTGCTTTAATTATTTAATTTTGCATGCTTTCAGATGTAATTTATATTTTTTATCCATATATATAAATATAGAAGTCAGCATGTGTATAAGAATTATGACGTAATATATTTCATATTATTTTGAAATCATTTAACTGATATCGAGTTCTATAATTAATAAATACCAGTCACACAATAAGATAACGAAGTAAGAAACGCACACAGGAAGTTTTGAAAGGGTCGGGTGGGGATGGTCAAGGGCGGAAGTCCACCATTCCCGTATCGTACCCCAATACCCTGAGAAACATATTCTTTTGGTTTTGTCGATTGGTGGGAACAAAAAACAGTTAATATTAAATTATTGAATAAATAATTAATTTAAATTAACAAATTAATTAGTAGTAACAAATACTTGATTAAATTTTACGTAACATATACATTGGAATATAATCAATCGAAAAAAAATCAAGGGCATTTGTGGGAGGACTCTGAGAACCCCCCTTGTGTGCACCACTGAAAGAAGGTAAGACATTATGTAAAACATGTATACAAATGTATAAAATTGGAGTGGATAAGTAATAAGGAAACAATCTAAGAAAATCTCATTGACTCATTTACAGAAAAATAGTATGCAAATGTATATGTAAAATTATTATGTGGCTACATCGAGAAAAAATTACCGTAAAATTGTAATTGCATGCATTTTACACTAAAATTGCGACAACATATATTTGAATGAAATTTATGAATTTTTTTTCTTTATTCGGTTTTTAGTGCATTGCCCGTAAGTTCAAATTATGATACTAAGAACAAATTAGGCTTCTAGTATCTTTATAATTAACAATTTTATTCAATTGGAAAGAGAAATAGGAAAAATTATGCAACTTGAAAACAATGTATAGAAAATAATGCTATTATACACGTTATTTTCAAACTACTATAAAATTTCTTACACTCACAATTGAGATCTAAATAAACTATAAATTAGAACAAAACCCTTTATAATAATTTATTAGGAATCGATCAATTATTTATTTAAGTTTTTTAAAGACTTAATCCATTATTTCATTTAAGTTTCGGTGTAATAATCTGATGAAAAAATAAATAATAAAATTTAATAGTATCTATACCAAAATCTGATGTACTCTAATAGTGTATAACTTAACTCAGTGGTGTAAAAGCCTTTGAGCGCTAAGACATGTTGTGTGGCCATCTCAATGTACGTGATCTTGGACCCTGAGATGCATGAACAAATGTTCCGTTCAGGTGGTCAGTCTGACGCAAAACCTCTCTGAGTTAAGTCTCCAAGCACAAGCTTGGAACTCATTTATCAACCCACTGACGTGGTGAAAGGCTGAGTCGGCGTTTTAATAGTGTATAACAGTAAATAATATTTTGTAATATACAAATTTTGGTTGAATCCTAGCCTACTTATGGAATTTCATCTGAATAAAGTGTAAGAAAGTAATGTTTGTTTTTTACATGAATGAAGTATAGATAAAATCTTGGTATGGAAGTCCGAATTTTATTTTAATTTCTTATTTTTTATTTGTTGTTTCCTATATTGTCAAATTTAGAAACCACATTTTTTCGATGTTTTTCGTCTCTAATTTGCCACATTGAAAACCACGTTTTCCCCTGTTGTTTTCGTTCTTGATGCCATTTTTAAAAACGTGGTTTTCCCTTTGTGCCATTTGACGAAAAACTTTTGTCGTCAAATACGGCAGTGGTCTGTTCTACGATTTTAGCTAATTTTTTTTGGGTGTGTGACCTATTAAAACCTACTAAACGAAAAGAATCATTTAGAATTCATTAGAGCTGCATTAAAAGTAGAATATATTGTATAATTTGCCTTATACATTCTATAAGACTTTAAAGTTAGTTACATAACTTTGGGAATGTTTGGATCAATCCGATAAGTTACCATACTTATAACCATAAACAATTGAATTTAACAACGTTCTGAAATTAATATATACTGATTCCCGACTAATCACCTTATGTGTTGAAAACACATAATTGGACAGAACATTATTATTACATTCATTCAACTCTAATTACACTAATTATAGCGTTTACATATAATGTACTGAGTAACTTTTAAATTAGTATAAGTTTCAATTGAGATTGATTGCTAAATTAAGCTTTGCAAAATAGTCCCTTAAAAATGAAAAATGGATGAATGTTGGTGGTTGAGAACTCTTTAAGTTGTTTCTATAGTCATGCTTTGAAGTCCTTTTTCCACTAAGAACGCACCGTGTAGAAGGTTTGATTAACATTGTATCTGCCAAGGCTCAATGTCCTTAGGTTGACGTAGAGTGGTAGTTTTGTGACAGGTGTCAATCTCGTAACTTGAAAACAGTTCATATACGAAGTTTGTTCCTAATATATCCGCGTAGTTCAAAACTAGGGCATTAAAGTTCAATTCTATCGACGCTGACTGTTGTGCCGTAGGGAATGGATTCGAATCCTGGAGAAGACATGGATGTTTGTAACTGTATAGTGCCTTCGCGGCATGGGGTACTCTAAATAGCCGTCGAGCCGCAAGTCTTCTAGTGAGATTGATGGAAAGGGAAGAGGGGTTGTCGGCCTCTGACCACCCCCAGAGGCCTCTTACCTAAATTGGGGTGGAACCGAGCCAAATGGTACTGTCACCTGTATGTTGCTCAAGGCTACGGCTATCGACAGGCGTCTTTTGGCCCTTTGCCATGATGAAGTTCGCGGGCATCGATCGGACATTTGTCTATCAGGTGGCATTAGTAACAACAACAAAGCTCAATTCTTTAACTGGAAGTAAAAATATTTATTGAGTTGGATTTGGCTTAGAGAACTAATGCCACAAAATAATAACCATATAGATGGACTAATGCACGTTAAATGCACGAAGGCTCAAAGTCCGAAGCATTGGCAGAGAAGTGTGGAGAAAGGAATGTCGAGCGAAGGTATCGTAATCGTCCTTCTAAACGGTTCAGAATTATAAAATCCGTTTTTAACAGATTATATCATGCAAAATTAAAAATACCTATAAATTTTCTTATTGCAAATTTTTCAAATTGTGTAAAAATTTTTGCAGAATTAAAATTTTCAATTACTTTCATGGGAAATCCTTTCATTAAGGCCTAATATATGCACTGCGAGAGAGGGAGACGTGTTACAGCTTGACACTTTAATTAATAAGCCACATCTATGAGTTGTATATGCATAATACTGTGCTTCTCAAACTTTGAATGTTTGCGACCCGATTTTCAATCATAATTTTTATCACGCCCCCGTTCATGCAATAATAAGGTATTGAATTCATTAATAATGTACATTAACTCAAAAAAGTTACAATCATACCTTCATTATAAACCATACAGACTATCAAGATAAGTATTAATTTTTTTATGTGAACATTCCCATGGGGTCACTAGTAATTATTAATTTTTTGTCCTTAAATTAGTATTGAAAAATAATTTAGCAAATACATTGTGCAATACTGATACTTTATAATTGTCAATGTACAGTTCACTTTTTGTTGTCGGAATGCATTTTGTTTTGCTTCCTTTCAGTGAATTAATAAATTTTTTAAAAAAATCTTTTATTTTCGACTTTTAGATATGCCCGCCCCCATATGAGGTTATTACACCTCCCTAGCGGGCATGTGTCCCAGTATGAGAAACGCTGTCATAATACATTACAGTCGGACCTCTATTTAGAGAAGCCCGCGAAATTATGAAAAAAATTTCATTACATAAAAAATTCCTTAATTAGTGATTCATCTTTTAATATACTTTAGAGACCTATATAAGAAATTCTAAATTCATAAACATTGTATATTATTTAAAATAATTATTATGGGGAAATGACTTAGAATGATATAAATTATTTATTAAACAAAATGAAGGTAAATATTAAAAATCAAAGGAGAACGTCTTTCTTCTACGTATAGTACATAACTTCCGTCTAAGTCATTTCCCTTTTCGGCCTTTAGTTGGACACTACTAGCGGGGTATCACTTCAGTGCGGATTGCTCCACTCGAAGCAACAGTGGGGGGAGGGATGTGACCATCTACATATCCATCCCTACATTATTTACACTTTTTTCAAAATTAATATCTATTCATGTTATATATTGTACCCATAAAACAGAAATCAGCAAGAACAAGAAAGAAAAACATTGTCCAGTTATACGCAGTGTTTTCAACTTTAAAAAATAATTTTACATAAAATCATTGAATTTTTTTGCGACAGATTCTAATTTCAAGTCTGCAAGTAATTGAATCATAAATTATTTTATAACCAGTAATTCTAAGCATACACTACCACATGGGTCCTTAAATCATTGATAAAATCTGTTAGTTTTAAATGAGAGAGAGTTTTTTTGTTTGAAAATTTACGGCAACTTTATTGTTATAGGACAGCGATCTTCAAACTTTGTTCCATGGAACACTGGGGTTCTGCGAGGTATACCCGGGAGTTCCCTCTATTAAAAGGAAAATTCGAACAGATTATAAATATACATTCAAAATAGATTCACGTTCTCTATGGGGTTGAGACACTTAATGATTTTAAATAACGTAACGATAAAATTTTGATTTACTTCAAATATTCTATCGAGATCTGTTTGTATTTTTTAAAAATACACTTATGTATTTATTAAGAAATTTTACTTATTTTAAGCCAGAAAATACACTTTCGTATGTATTATAAATCAGTTTCACTAATTTTAAGTTTCCTATAATCTGAAAAAAAGACAAACGAGGTGTGACAAAAAAAAACGAGTGTAAAGAGTAAATTTGCAATAACTGTTTTGGTGTCGAAATCCCACACACCTCCTTTATCTATATGGCTAGTTTCTACTTAACGGATCGATCGCTCCAGTTGGGAATATTGCATCATTAAGTGAACACGTATAACAGGATTCCATTGGAAAAAATGTCTAATTTAAAACTGAGCAGTGAACCAACATCAAATTTCTCTAGAAACTTACGAAATTAATTACCGAAATATTTCAAATGTTAACTGATGCTAATGGAGATAACATTTTGTCCCGTGCGTGTGTGTTTGAATGGCATAAGTAGTTTTCAGAAGAAATTGGCAATGTGGAAGCTGATGAACATGCTGGATGGCAAGGTTGAGCTATTACCGACTAGAACAGAGGTTCCCAAACTTTTTTGTCTCATAGACCCTTGTCATGGTTTTCGATTTCAGGTGGACCCCTGCATAACTAGTACTGAACTTTTGCAAATTTTCTCAACTTGCAAATTTTCAACTTGTACTTCTCAACTTATTGTGATATTACCATAGTCAAAGCATTCTCAAACCTAGTTTTAAAATATGAATAAAGGGCATTTAAATGTTGAACGTAGGTTAGAATGCCCTGACAGATTGTTTGTGACAAATAGATAAAAATCGCGATGTACTAATGTACTTCTTTAGATTAATTGTCGAAAGAAATGCTGAAATGGTCCTTGTCTTGATAAGATTTATGCTTTCACCTAGTAACCACAAACTAACCTCACCAAATTTAGTAAATAAATCTGTTAAATTAGTAAAATCTGGTTTTCACATGATTAAATTTTTTAAAGATTAAAGCCACAATCGGATTTAATAAGAGTCACTATCATAGAATCCCATTTGCACCTCATGACCCCCCAAAATATTTTTTCACTGCCGTGTACCCATTGCAAGTTACCATAGACTCCTGGCAGGCTATATAGACCACTTTGGGAATCACTGGACTAGAATGTTTCCGAAGTTCGTAATGTGATTCGTAGAAACCGAAGTCATTAAGTGTTCGTTTTAGAGACGGAGCTTTTTACCTTGGATAGGAAAGCTGCTCAATGCATTTTAACTGGCGAATTACTCGTAAGAGAGATTTGTGTGAAGGTTGTTCCAAAAGATTTGTCCGATGACCAAAAACAGTGTCGTAACAATGTGTGCATGCGGACATGTTAGAACGCATAGCAAATGAGCCAAATTTGTTGGAATCTGTTGTAACATGTGATGAGATATGGATTTTTATCTACCAGAAAGTAAGCTAAATTTGATACAGTGAAAGTCTCCAGGATCTTCCAGACCCAAAAAGGCACGCTTGTCAGAATCAATATTCAAGGTAATGTTAATTGTCTTTAACATTTATGCAATCGTAATGATTGAGTGGATTCTTAGGAATCAGATTTTAAATCAGCACAACTATATTGAAATACTAAAAATACTTCGTGATTATGAAAAAAATGCTACAGTTGTGGAATGATGGAAGGCTGTTTCACCTGGGCAATGAACCTGCTCACACGGCCTTACCTGTTAAGCAGTTTCTGACCAGCAAAAACATTACTCTGAGGTATCCTTCTTATTCACCAAATCTAATTCCTTGTGAGTTTTTTAATTTTTTTTATTTCCTACGTTTAAAACTTACTTAAAGGGAACCTATTTTACATCAGTTGAAGAGATTCCCGCATAAACGGAGAACCCTACCCAAGGGTTCTTACAAAAAGTCGTTCCAGAACTACTGCCAGCAATTGCAGCACCAAATGCAGAAGTTTGTGAGTGCTGAAGGGGACTAATCTGAAGGTGCTAATGTAACAAAGAACTGATTCTGTAACCAATCTCGTTTCTTTTGTGTCACACCTCGTATGCTGCCCCCATTTGGGGACTAGCAGCTGCCGTCCACACGAAATGAACTCAAGAAATTCAGAACAAAGTCCTACGAATTATTACTAACACACCTTGGTTCGTTAGAATTAAAGTTTTACAGTAAAATTTACAGATAAAACCCCATTTTCTAATTTCCTCATTACACTATCTAGAAATGTTTTTATGTCTGAATGAAATCATGGTAATCCAATTAATATATTACAAATACTCTTTACTTTTCCTCATCCTAAATTAAGCTTTGCTTATAACACTGCGAAGTGGTCTTTACCGATTAAACCGCACATTAAACATATCTCAAATGCATCTGTTTTAATTTTTGAAACTGGATCAGTGTATCAGCGTTCACACAAGTTGGTTATTTCTCCTCTCGAGTTTTCCCGTCATGGTTTTTTTCCCCCATTTTGTTCCACTTGGACATTCCTTTGTTTTCGCTCCGGCCTGGTTTGACCTTCGAGCACCCTTCCACGGCGAGTTTCCCTGCGTTGTTACGTGGTCAGAGCAGATGCACTGAGAGCGGACAGCACGAAAATCACCTTGGAGAAGTTCAAGGTGACTATGACAGTAGCTACAGTGGGCACGCGAGGAAAGCGGTGTGGGCAGAGTGGACATTCTTGCATCTAATGTGTTGTTATGCAAAAAAAGTGGGAGCTTTTTTGGTTGTTCCTCCGATCTATTCAGTCACGGTAAAACACAAGAAAATGAAGAATAAAAAAAATCCTGAAAGTAATGACGTGTTTAAAGTTAAATATGTTTGTTTATTTTAAACAAAAAAAATTTCTGTTATTTTTAAAAATTAATTTTTTTCTGCTAAATAAAGTTATTTTATTAAGTTTTACTTTGTTAAAGTTAAAGTTTATAAAGAAATAGCCAGGAAAAAGCACCCTGCATTTATTGTTGAGTTGATACTAAGAAAATGCAGCACATCATAATGTTTTTTAAAAAAAAGTAATGAGAAAAAAAGAGCATGATTTGTGGTGCATGATTTTGAAAGAATATTTTCGCACGTGCTGAGTATTTTTGAAAATTTAAATATCACTCAAGCTGATCATAAAACTGCAAATAAGCCTTATTTTAGTGTGTGTTGGTATCAAAATAAAACACTTCGCAGTAAAAAAGCCCATGAGTTTATATTCAATATCAAACTATTCGCAAAGTTGCTTACAACTTCTATTCAAATTGTAAAGAAACTGAAATATAAATATATCTTACTGCAGTCAAAAGTATTCATAATATGTAAAAATCTTATTTTACAACTTATTTCAGTACATTTTAAAAACTGTTGCTGAAAAGTAATTTTTGTATTTATAAACGAGGCATAAAAACTCACACAGTCATAAAAATGCCTTTATCATTTTTAAATATACTGTTATAAAACGTACATGGATTGTAAGATCAGTTATAAAATCCTAAAAGCTTTTAGAGGAGCAAAAAACATATAATTCTGGATAGAACAAAAATTTAATATAATACTCTAATATACATGTTATTAAGCAAATACATTTGAAAAATCAAAGTTCCTTCTGAAATAAACTTAATTGAAAGGAAAATGTTTAATTTGCAAACGATTGGAAATAAACGTTTCTATCAGAGGTATCCCCAAAATGAGACAATACTTTAACTTAAAACTCACACTTAGTGGCACAACAGCCCATGAGGTCCATGATCCCAGTATAAGTGACCATTGGGCGCTGATGTGCATGAGCAGATGTCCCGATTAGGTGGTCTATCTGAAGTGAGCCCTCCAGTGTTTAAGATCCCAAGCCAGCTTGGTACTCATTTATCGACACACTGCAGCGGGGATGAAAGGCAGAGTCAACTTTACTCAGCCCGTTAATAGAACCCAAACCTGTGGTGTAAAAGCACGATACACTACCACTCGACCCTACTCGATGAAAAATAAAACTTAATGTTGGAATATTTCACAATTCCCTAATGAATGAGGATGTCCAACCTTTTTTTTTCATTTAAACTGTTTGGACGGAAATGGTTAAATATGAACATTTCACAAGTTGCATAAATTAAAATTAACCGTTATAGTTTACATAAATTTTTAAGAGTACAAAAGGTGCATTTTGGTTGCACGACTTTTAAAAGCAGTACGGTTACCAAAAAGTAGTACAAATCTATCTAAATTAGGGTTGATTTCCTTAGATATAGTCAAACACAACAAGGTATTGGAAGCCAATTCTACAATTCGTTGTTAAAAAATGTATGGTAAATTACCAGACTTATTTTTGCATTTGTAATTTTTATATTTTTTTCCTGAAAACTTTAAAAGCTAGAGCGGCATCCATCAAAACCAACCTCTGTTTGCCCAGCTTGCCCCATTCTAAGCAGGTTTTTCCCTAGTAAGTGAAAATACCGTATTTAGTTTGTCAAGATCATTTTATTGCAGACTGCATTTTTCATGTATTTTAAATGGTCGTTTTATATTTTCTACATCAATATCTTAATGTCTGAATTTAGAATTACATAAAATTCTTGACATTTGCAACAATGACCATTATATATAATTTTACTTAGTATATGAATGCGCCGTCAAACGATTACATAACTGTTATTAACATATTATGTGTTTACCGTTTATTTAATGTTAAGTATAACACACAAATCTTCTGAACTTTAAAATAAATATTTCGAAAATACTTTAGATGTACTCATATTTTTTCATTCTTACGGTTTGGCTTCTCAGCTTTGCTTCTATGTAAAAATTTTTTGTAAATCAATCAATTTTTTAAGCATATTTTTTGCTCTTAACATGCAGTTTTCAACCGAATTGCATGAAATTTTCGAAATATATTAAAAAATACTAAAGTTGCTATATATAATAAAAAAATTGTATTTTATATTACACTCAAAGAATTCTTAGTACTTAAGGTAAATAATTTTTAACTGCGCGATACATTATTTTTTTCAAAATTTCAAATGAAATTTCTAATATACAGTTCCTAGTTTTATATGGTTGAAATTTCAAAAAAATATCCAGATTTCAATCACTTCTTCAGTTTGCCTTTAAACAAAGATAAATTTTGAGGTATTTTGCATAAATGGATATTTTTGAATAAGAGTTTCAATGCTTTTGAATAGCTCGAATTTAAAATTGATCTTTATGATTATTTATATTTATAAATGTCTATTGTAAATGTGTCCGTATATTTTTGAATACCATTTATTCAAACATTCAAGTTTTAAAGAAAATGTGGGAAAGTCTTCATTCATGTTCTCTTCGATGTATACTGAAGGACAAGCCGTTAAAATTCAAATATAATTCGACGTATCTTAACAATATATAGCTAGGTACTATACTTGAGCTTCCCTGAACACCTGGCTCTGAAAACTAAAAAAAAAAAAAAAAAAAAAACTAATAGATCTCAATTAGTTTTTTTCTCTCGTTATTTTTATTAAAGAGTAAAAAAAAATGTTTTAAATTATTTGATGAGTTTTAATTTATTTATTTTTAGTAGTTAAAACGTTTCAGATTTTAAAGTGTGCTCGGTGTTTTTTAATTTTTTTTTTGACATTCTGTGATGAAGTAATCATGTTTAAAAAACTGAAATTATTGATTAAGATAAAAAAAATGAAGCGAAAGAATATACTTAAAAAGGTATAATTTGTGTAACTATATAAAATAGCAGATTGCCCTGACACGCCCCAACTTGTTACAGTTTCAAATTAATATGAAACCAAAAGGGAATTATAACATATTTTATTTATGCGTCGGGATTTTTCAAAAACTTTTCAAAACTTTTAAAATCTAAAATCAAGGTAACAAAAAACTCTAACTGGGGTCTAAAACAATTCTTCCCCGATTTCTTGCGATTGCTCCAGGGTCAAAACACGGGGTCCCTGCGAGCCATAAAACTTCCTATCAGTGTCCTGCTGTGTGGCTTCCACCGTCCCTAATTATCTTTCAAGTTGTTAAGCCTTTAAAGGGAGGGGGGAGAATTTAAGAAATATACGGCTCAAACGCTTTTGATAACCATACTCGAATTCAAAAATATACACACGGTGTATTTTCGAAGCAGCTTTAGAATGCATGTATTTTACATGTGAAACGCTTGGAGGGTTAAAAATAACCTACTTTTAAATACAAATTTATATACAAAATTTAATAATTATCTTGGAAATTTGAGTGGTTTATAATTAAGATAGTATTGCAGTTTTAGTGTCAAAAAGTTCATTATTATTGTACGGGGGACGCGTGATGAAAATTATGATTGAAAATTCGGTCGCAAGTATTGAAAATTTGAGAAGTACTGTGTTACCTACTATTAATTTTTAAATATTTCCGTGAAGCTTTTTATTTTAAAAATTACACTTTGCTAGATTTGAATAGCATTTACACTATAATACCTTAATAATTTAATATAAATAATTAAATTTGATTGTAAAAAAATGTATGTATCTTTGTAAATCAATAATCGAACACAAACACAACAAAAATTGCAGCAAAAAAAAATAAGAAAACGTTATCTCCGTGAAAGATATTTACTACTTAAGATAATGCTTTAAATTATATTTGTGATTTTAAAAGCTCTTATTTACTTATTTATCTGCACCCTATATCTGTTCTAAGATGGAGAAAAATGTGTCCGCTCTAAACATGATGAGCTGAGTGTCCGCTTTGACAAAATTCGTTTTACATACATCTCTCCTTTTCCCTACGGGAGGCCCTGTTCGCTCGCGGGTGTCTAATTTTTGTTCCAAAACACTTTCGTCCATCATTCTGGGCATAAGCTATCTCCGCTGGCATCGATTCCCATGTTTAAATCCTGATTCCTTTAAAGACTGCATCGTGTTACGTGTCTAATGCACGTTAAATATGCAGAAGCTTGTGCTCTGGGATATGGAGAGTGAGGTGCTGACTCAAATGTCACTTCGTCATTTGACCATGTTTCACAACTAAGAAGCCTATTGGCTGTCCTTAGTAGACCACTAAGTCAGAAAAAAATAGACAGCTGGAAATATTTAGTAAACAAACTAAGCGTATCATGAATAAAATTGCAACTATAACTGAAAACCAGTGCTTCTCAAACTGCGGGTGTCTAATTTTTGTTCCAAAACACTTTCGTCCATCATTCTGGGCATAAGCTATCTCCGCTGGCACCCTAGTCATCTGAAAAAAGAAATAAGGATACCTTAAGAAATATTAATTTTAAAGAAAGCAAGGTTAATATATGATTAAGAATACTAAGAATTTTGTAATTTGTAAATTTATAAATTACACACAAAGAGAGAAATTTTTTAAAAGATCTGCGTTATACTGTTAAAATCTTTACAGGAGAAAAAAATTCATAACAATATTTTTACAAAAATATTAAATGTGTGGATCTGTTCAACACTTCCATTTAGCAATGTTTATATTTAAAAACCTTTTTTTTAAAAAAAATATTTTTTAAAAAATGGATAGACCTCTTATTAATTAAAACAAAATAAAGGATGATTTCGCTTTGTGTTAAAGAATAGGACTCGAAATTGAAACATTTTTTCAGATATAAAAGTAGTTTAAGATTTATATCATACTCTAACTTAGCTATCCAGTGGACAACTACTTATTTTATTATACTATTAATTTTTAAGTAAGCTGACCCACATTTCTTCGGGTATAAAAGTATATTTCGCATTTTTCCCCTATACTGTAATAATAAATGAACCATGCGTTTATGTATCAAAAGAAAAATTAGTTATATATGGAAATTTTAATTACTTAATATCGAATATTTTAATTTTTTAAAAACGCCATATTATATAAGTAAACGTAGGAATTACAACCTTGTAAATTTCTTGAAAATTTAAATATTTTCATTCTGAAATATATGGAAATGATTTGAAACATAATAATGTTTATAGCGATTATAATTATTCTGAATGTATTCAAAAATAGATCATGTCATAACAGGATATTTAAATATTCTGTAAGTGAAAATTCTTAGATAATTTTTTAAATAAATTAACAGGTTTTAGACTAAATTTTTCTAATAATAGGAATGTTATTAAAAACAAACTATTAAAGAGATATTGAAAATTGTACAAAATTGATATTAAATTTAATTTTCCGTTGAAGCTTTTTATCAATTCAAATTCCAAATATTCGAAGACTTCCTGAAACTGAAGTAAAAAATCGAGTATACTATTGCTTTTAATGATATTGAACAAAAACATATTAGGACTACAAATAGATTTCCTAATAGTATACATAAGTAAAATACCGGGTACTTTCGCAATTTTTCGGAAGTATTACTGTAATGATATTCTCAATAATCACTTTCAAGACAATAAATCACTTGTAATGACTTCAAACAGCTCTGTATAAACTATTTTTTACACAGTATGAAAATCATCAAAAATTGTTTCATTATAATTTAGTTGTAAAATGGGTCCGCAGATACAGAGTCTCTTTCGCTGCAATGCCTTATATCGCGCGCATAAAATTAATTGAATAAAATGATCCTTTAGAGAAAAGTCTCATACATATGATGTACCAAAAGGTCCACAGTTTTTCTTTCGCTATTGGTAATTCCACCCCGAGTTTGGGTGAGCTCGCTGTTTCTATCTCCACCGTGCGGTTAATGATTCGAAACCTCCTCGGTTCGAAATCCATCTTATTTTGCGGACTCTCAGCAATCGATGACTCTGAAATATTATCATTACAAGAGACTTTTTACCAGTTTCTCTCGAGTAAAGTCTGATCCTAATACTCCCTCTCTCTCTCGCTGTTTTTAAACCCCTCGTTTCTCACGGTCACTCACCACCTACTCGTTTGATCTCTTGTCCGTCAACTCTTATAGCGGAAGTCTGTCTGGATCAGTGAATCCCAAAGTGGTCTATATGGGCCCCCAGGGGTCTACGTTGGAGAAAAAATAATTTAGGATCCATGAGGTGTAAATGTGTTGGGGTCTACGATAGTGACTCTCACTAAACCAAATCACGACATTAATTTTAAAAGAAAATTTAATCAAGTGGAAAGCAGATTTATTATCTAAATATAACGAGATTAATTTGCCCTTACGGTCCATCATTTCAGCGTTTCTTACCGCGATTGAGCAAAGTAGCATAGTATCGGCCAGCCTGATTTTTCCCAATTTGTCACAGACAACCTACAGGCAAATGACGTTATAACCTACGTTCAACATTTCAAAGTCATTTATTCAGATTTTGAAGCTAGGTTTGTGGTAATTACTTGTAGGCAATGAATTCTTATGGGCATATTGAAAAAAAACACATTAATATCATATAATAAGAGGAACTGATCAGAATAGGCACTAACGAAAATCTTAAAGCAAAACTTAGAAGCGAATATCAGTAAGTCTCTTCGTCTCATTCAACGCATCATTGTTGTAAGGTCGTTTGAATGTTAATATTCAGCAGGCTAGCTCAGGGGTGCTTAATCTTTTTCCCGCCAGCCCACGTACATATGATAAATATTTCACTCGGGCCGCAACAAGAGATTAATGGGGGGAGAGGGTAAACACTGCAAGACCAAAACAACATTCGACAAAGCAAAATTAATCAAAGTATTATTTTTTTTACTGTAAAACTATATTAAAAAGGAAAAACGCAGGAAAAACTTTAAATTCCGTAATTGTAAACCAATTTTTTTCAATTCTTGTGCAGAAACTGCATATTGGTCTTCAACAAACAAAAAAAAAGCTTCGTGCGATTATCTTTAAAAATAAAGAAGTTTTAAAATGTTTTATTAAAAGAGTATTTTTTGAAAAATCGTAAAAAAAGTTTTAGGCATTTTATTTTTTAAATGATTGATACTAAAGGGAAATGATAGAACTTTCTTAGTGACAATTATCGATTCATTAACACGAGAAAAAAATAAAGCAAAATTAATACGGGACGAATTAGAAGTTTTCATGAAAACTTATCTTTTTTGCCTTATTTTAGAAAAGATCGTAAAAAAATAGAAAATATCATTATTTTTTTCAAAACAATTATATCATATCGTGGCGAAAAACATGATCGTTCCCATGATGTAACTATTTTGTGTCTCAGTTTGATACAAAGAATCAGATTGTTTCGTGAAAAACGTAAAAAAAATCGGAATTCTTTTAAGATGATCAGTGGAATAAAAAGCCAACAGGAGTAAAAATTTTCAACTAATATATTTTTAACTAATTGCAATATCGGAATATAAATGGGGAAAACATGCACTGTTATCCAAATTAAACGTGTATACAAAATTTCAGCTCAGTCAGTTGAATACACCAGCTTCAAAACTGATTTGCAAGATTCTACCCGAACAAATTACTTTAATGAATTACCTTTTAACTAATTGCGATATCAGAATGTAAATGGGCAAAACATGCATTGTCATCCAAACTAAAAGCGTATACAACATTTCAGCTCCGTCGGTTGAAGGCACCAGCTTCAAAATTGAGCTGCAAAATTCCACTCGAACAAATTACTTTAATTATTTACTTTTTAACTAATTGCGATATCGGAATATAAATGCATTGCAATCCAAATTAAAAATGTGTATACAAAATTTCAGCTCAGTCGATTGAAGATATCAGATTCAGATTTGCGTTGCAAGATTCCACCTGAACATTTTACATTGCCAATTAAATGAAAGCTTGTAAAATAATATTTGAACAGTGATCTACAGAGCTTAACTAAAATTTTTAAGATTTCACATTATTTTCAGAGTTGCATTCAATTGATATTATAACCAATGTCTTTTTTAAAAGTTTTTCTACTCAGATATATTAAAATCTGAGTTAATGTAATTTTAAATTTTATGTTTTATAAATTAATAAAATTCACCAGAATATTTTCCTACATATAGCTATTGCTTCTAAACAAAACTTGAACAAGAATTCTTGAAGAATAAAAGATATCAGATTCCAAAGTTGAAATGTCCAGGTATGGAATTTTATTATGAATTTATATATTTTTTTACTTATTTATATATAAATTGAATTTTGAACAAAATAAATGTAAATTCCATTACTTTTTTTCTTTTCAATAAGAGATTTCCCGTTCGAATCTTTCAAATTTTTATGACTTGGTTTTACTTGAGGTGTTTAAAAGTCTTTCAAATATGAATACATTTAATTTAACTCCTTAAAAGATAATTAGATGTTAATTAATTCGTTCCCCCTTGCCAATGTTTTCAAGTATTGTTGTATAAAGTATTTTGGGGAAAAATGAAAAAAATATATGAGAAAATCGTTCAAAATGTCTGTCACCATCATTGTATTTCATTCCAACGCCTACGGAATAGTTTTACTGATATCAGCTGCTATAAAGTAAACCTTACTTATAAATCTTTTATTTTAAAAATACACGCACAAACATAAACACATAAAAGGAAAATAAACTTTAATAATTATTTACAAAAAAAAAATTCCAAAAATATACTAGTACTATGTTTGTACAAAACTGCTATGCATAGATTGATCAAAGATTTTAAAGAAAAACATGCAAACAATTTCATTCATAATAATTATGTGCGTTAAAGGATAAGAAACATTCTTAAATTTTTAGTATAAGAAAAACTTACATCAGACTTTCAGACAAAAATACATTGAATGTTCTTCGACTTAAGATACAAAATACAAAAATAATTGTTTCAGCATTTACACAATTCTAGCGTAGAGCATGGTATGATAAACGAAAATAGTTTTACTTCAACAAACAGTTATTTTTCTTTTTTAGCACTCTTTCATTAACTTTACTTGTATGTAACAGGGAATCTTTGAACCCAATTTTTACCCACATTAGAAGATCAGATTAATTCGAAATTTTGTTCACTTGTCAAGGACGGATGACAATTTTGTTTCATAGTCCTGATCAGGATCATCCGGAATAAAGATTTCTCTTTCTCAGAATCAATCCCGTATCTGGCGACTAATTCCAGATCCCCATTTCCTGATTTGGCGACTAAAAGATTAAATTACTATTTAATTTAATGAACTATAAAAGTATGTTTTTTAGTTTTTTTATACACTATAATTTTTTTATCACAATACTTGACGTTGTTGTGATTATTGCTACCTGTGTGACAATATCAGTTGATGTTGTCAGTAGCCTCTCACTACTCTTCCCCTTCCACCAACTTCAGGAGAAGACTTGTGGTTCGATGGCTGTTCAGAGTACCTCCATGCCGCGCAGGTTTTATACATTTCCAAACATCCATGCTTTTTCCGGAACACGAACTCATGTTCTACGGCTCAAAAGTCAGTTTCGCTAATCACTGTATTTGATGGGTGCAAGCATAAGACATTTAAAGGAACATTATTTCGTGAAAACTATAAACTGAATTTGGTAGCGTATGTGTATAGGGTATTCTCTGTTTTTAATAAAATTCCTAATTAATTTTCAGCATATATTTCAAAAAGCTACATCCATTATTTAAGATGCTAGAGCAGATGTCTTCAAACTTTGTTCCATGGAACCCTGGAACTTTACCAGACATACCCGAAGGTTCCATATGTCACAATAAAACAAAATCGAGAAAAAATTAATATGTAAGCAAAACGTGTTCACGTTCTCTGTAAAGTTTGTATAGTTATAAGTATCTAAAACTCCTCCTCCCCTCTCCTATTCACGAAAAGTGAAAATTCTATTTATATATAATATTTTTATTTGAAACACTTTTAAAACTTGTGTTGCAATGTAATTCAATAATATTACAACACACAACTTATCTTTATAAATAAACTACCTGTTACATTGTAAATATTCTATTGTTTATTATCTCGGTTCCTCGGTATTCAAGTTCTAAAATCACTTAGGAAAGCTGGAAAATGACCGTTTAAATATTACAACTCATTTTGCAAAATTTCTTTGAAATAATCCTATTTAATATATAATAAACAATTGCGTTTTGCTTAATGGAGCATTTCCTCGTAACTTAATTTTTTAACATGAAATAAAGAGGAGGTTTTTAATATCGTAGCTATTTAAAAATAGATACTTACCGAAAAAGTTGTAACCCTTATGTTTGTCTAGTATAGTTCCTCTAGTCAGGTTTAAATGGCATATTTCACCGCCTCTCCGGTATAAGGGTTCGTGAAGCTGACAGTTGTGCCGTAGGGTCTGGGTTCGAATCCAGGATAAGGTATTGATATTTGTTTTGTAATCTTGTTCTTCTTTGTCGTGTGTTCTTCACGCTTGTAAGCCCATGTGTGGTACTTTGTGGCGCATGGGGTTATAAATGTTCTCAATAAAAAATACTAACATAGTTTTAGTTTATTACATAATGTGTTTTTGTGGAATTCGTTTTGCTAAAATGTGTTATCTCCAGAAATGATTGTAGATATATATGATAGATAAACAACAGTTTTAAGATACTTGGAAATCTTTGAAGAGAAAGTGTAGTATTCACTAGACAAAAATAACTTTATTGGGGTTATCTAAGAAACCACATTCTTAACTTCATACTATACCTCTTTCTAGCATGTAATCTTTTAAAATATCATGCAGGATTCCAGATTTTTCCAGTTCATATGGATCTACTCTTGAGCTCTTAGATGCTAGAATGGAACTACTCCACGAACTACATAGAACTGTAATGGAAGTGGAAAGCCTTTTAGACAATACGTTATCACGTTTTCAAAGAGCGCAAATACATTTAAACGATGCGAACTCAAGTTTGCAAAGAACAAGGCTGAGGAACAGGAGGGTTATACAGGTAAGTGTATTACTTTTTCTCCCCTAAATATATAATATAACAGCTCTCCCCTTAAATTTTCTTTCGAGGGACTTTGTTTAATACTCCTAAGTTAGATTTAAATCCTCCAAGACAACGCGTGATGATTAATTATTTACCTACCTATCAGGAAAAATCATTTTAATCACATTTCTCAAAAAAGTATAAAAGTTGATATATTTGGAATGCAAAAGAAGAAAACTTTTGTTCATTGCCTAATACCCTTGTATATAGGGCATGGACCTCATCCTTTGTGGGAGCCCGTTTTTGCCCTCGGTTCTGTCTTAATAAAATCATGATCCGGATAATTTAAATGGTCCAATACTTTCCCTCTATATATTCTCCAAAAAAACAGAGCATTTCAAACTCCATGTGAACTCGCAAGACTGCATTATTGTTATGTAATGGCCCTTGTCTATGTCTAGGCCTCTATTCCAAATATCATAAAGAATCCTTCAACTCATTTAACCGAAATACGTCCATTGATCGATCAGATTTGTGACAAGGTTTTTGAGATTATAAATTATGCACATTTATTTGTTTCAAATTACCGTTTGAACGGATAATTGCCAATCCATGTAAAAAAGCGTATACCTTTAAAGATCTCAAGTAAGGCCCACTTTTCAATAGGGGCCCAGGGCAGTAAAATATTTTAATATTTCTCTGGGCCTAGGGCCTAAAAGAGTTTTTAGACATTCTTGCATGTGTGATGGTTTTTGCGTTGTGTTTTTAAAAGGAATATCAAACTAAAATCACAATGTTGCATCTAATAAACCAGAGGTTCCCAAACATTTTGTCTCATAGACCCTTTTACAAGTGTTTCAATTTAGAGTACACCCCCTCCCCTCCAGTTTATGTAATATTGAATTTTGACGAATTTACCAACTTGAATGTCTTTTTGACAGCTGGTATAGAGCTACTTATATTAAACGATTTAAGTTTGTAACTGTAGTGAAGTATAGTGTTTAGACCTTAAGGTATCCGACTACCTTTGCAACCGTGATTTTGCAAAAGCGTATAAATTGATAATATTTATGATATCTAGTGTCACTTAGATTAGAAAATGTATATAAAATTGTTTTAAGAATAGAGTATTGCAATAAAAATGATTTAAATAAAACAGCTGACAAAACATGAACATAGAATGACCAATTTTTAAAATATTCTCCTTTTGTGAAAAATGCTTCTATTATAATAATATTTTGCTTGTACATTGTTCATAACTCTGTACAAAGGCTAAAGTAGAATTTTTGAAAAATATAACTTAGAAGTGGGTTTATCCATGTTTTACTACAACAGAGGGGAGAAATTTTACGAAAAAAACCGCCGAGAAATATTTCAAATGGTTGTAACTCTGAAAATGTGAATTTTTCAAAATTCATAGTTGCGCCTCTGTACAGAGGTCTGAGATATATACAGGCAAACTATTATTATAATAGAAGAATTTTTCACCAATCGAGAACATTTTGAAAAAAAGTTATTCTATGTTAAATTTTTTGCCTGAATATTGTACTTAAATAAATTTGTCCCAATGTCCTTAAAACAATTTTATACATGCATTCTAATATAAGTGACACTAAATATACAAATTATCCATTTATGCAATTTTTTAAAATCACGGTTTCGATCGTAGTCAAATGCCTTAAAAAAACATGTAAAATTAAACCTTAATTAATACATATAATAACTTAAGGTCAATTTTGTCAGATTTGTTTCTAAATGTTCTCAGTTACTAATGTCCAACCCTTAATTCCCCCTTTCTTTTCTGCTTTGGAGATTGAAATCCACGCTAAAACTGCTTCTCAATATAGGAAAAGCAATTAAGAATTTTCTCACGAGCACTTTGGGAATCACTGTATTAAACGACTAAAACTAGATAAAGAGGACGTCTGAAAAAAATCCTCATATATTATATAATTAAATTAAAACAATGAATAAGTTGTTGCTTCCGAAGGTATTTAACAAAATATTTCAAAAACACTACAAATTTTTTCATTATGTTTTTGTTTTTCTTTTCCGATTATAGCCTCTGCAACGTAGTTATGTTAATGAAATATATATATTTGACTCTTCTTCCTTTCATTGGTATTTACAGCACTCTGTTCAGCCAGGTGGAAATTACTCATATACTTCAGAGTCTCTACTTCACAGACTAAATAGAGTAAATGATCCAACTGTAAGAAGAGAGACAGAGTGTTGGTCAGCAGTGGACTCAAATGTAGAAATAGAAAGAGAATTTAAAGTAAGTGTATTTCAGAATTTTTTTTAATTCTTTTACAAATTCAAATAAGCTTTTTTCTAGGATACGAAAGTTGAAGAAATATGAGTAAATACAAAATATATACATCATTAAGTACAAAGTATAAATTTATATATTTTTAGTTTCTACCAAAAGAAAATTTTTAACTCATTTTATCAACAATAGAACAATCTATTTTAAAACAATTCTATGGTTAAAAGATTAGCTGCATTATGTTTAAAAGATTCACTGAAAGATTTTAGGTATTAAAAACAGCTGGTTTGCGTGTCAAATTGAGATCTTGTGAAAAATATTGTGTGAGTGTAAAAATTTGATTTTTTCCCGCCTTTAAATGTTTTAAATATATACAAAAAATGTTAATTCCTAGTTGTTGTTCTTTTGACAGAACTATATTTGTCAAATACGATGCTCGTACTTTTCTGGTAGTAGTATGATTTAATGCAATTGATATCAGCACATAATAAATAAAAAAAAAAGCTTTTTTTTTCTAAAATTTACATAATTTAAAAAAAAATAGTCATTCCTTGAGATTTTAAACATAGTTCCTGCGATATAATTTTTTTTTATGTTCATAAAATACAATCAATATGAAGCTCAGCTATTATAATTGCTGCATTAATCAGTGAAACATTCTACACTGGAATAGAATTTCTTCCTGATAAAATATTAAGTTGCGAAACTTTTAAGTAAGAAAGATTATCACAAATCCATATGTGATTCTTTTCATTAAGTAATGTATTTTTTTAGGATTATAAGGTTTTAGAAAGTAAGTTAAGGCACAAAAAATGTTTTGAATTCGAAAAATATGTACTGACTTGCATGCTAGCTTCCAGTTCCCTCAAAACAAAAGGCGTCGCCAAGCGCTGCGATACACAGCCAAAAATGTATACTCCCCCGGGTGTTCAAACACAACAGTAGTTAAATAGACATTTTTTTAAATACCATGCTATTTTGTTCCGCGATATTAATTAAGGATATAATACCTAGGTACAAAACAGAATTAATAAAATTTTATTAAAATGAAGAATTATTTAAAAAAACTTTATTATTGAGAAATGGACTTAATGGTTTTAAGTGCAGTTTTCAGTAAGTTGAAAACGAAATTATCTGAATAAGTTTAAAGGACCATTGTAATTAAAATTGGCATGAAACTAATTGTATTTATTTCTTACAAATAAATATAGAGTGGCTTTTATATTCCGAAATTCCAGACTAATTGTCAGCTCTAAATATATATACCTAGTATTAAAAAAACTCAATCAATCTATTTGATTTGGATCTCTAGATTATCTTTTTAAAACATACTTGAGGAAAAATCTCATTTTAAATGAATTTTTCTCTGGAAGAAAGAAAAAAATTAGGTGAATAGAGGTAACACTGGGGGGCAAAACCTTTTTACAAGTTTTACGAGTGGTCCTTCCTCTTGCTCCAATTGTAAATTTCTATTTACATCTAGTACATAGCAGTGGTCTTCAAACTGTGGTCCACGGACCTCTGGGGTTTTTCAAGGCATACCTAGGGGTTCCAAGAGTCACAATAAAAAAATCGAGAAGAAATGAATATGTATACAAAATGGATTCTCATTATCTATGAAGTTTATATAGTTATAAGTATCTAAAGCTCACTCCTCCCCTATTCAAAAAAAGAAAACATTTTATTTATAAATTATTACTTTAATGTGCAATAATTTTAATAAACTTTAATATAATAAAATTTTAAAGCACACACATATTTTATTTTTGTACTAGCTGTATGACCCGGCGTTGCACGGGCAATCTCTACTTTTACAAATTTTCCCTTTTTCAAAAAAATATCAGAGCTTCTAATACTCATTTTCAAAATGACCCCCTCCCCTCCACCGCTTAGCCCGGCGTTGCTCGGGCTTTCTCTTTTAACCATGCTTTCTGTTTTTAAAATCATGGAGCACAATAATAATTTTAACAAAGCTGAAATATAAATTCTTATTATATTAACAATTTCTTATTTAGAACCAAAATTAGTAAAATGGAATAAATTCATACAACACAAAAATGATAAAAATACTAATTTTATAAATACTATGTGGATACTACAAAATAATCAATGCAAAAGAAATCAAATAAATAACATAATTGATTAATAAGCAATACTAATTTAAGCTATTCAAAAACAAGTTTAAAAAAAGCTGAAATAGAAATTCTTATTTATAATTTTAAAATTTCTTATTTAGAACCTCACAGCTACGATTGAATATTTTAATTGCAAGTAATTAATTGCTAATCATCAATAAATTCACTTAGCTTAAAAATGTATTTTGATCCAAAATAATAGAGGTGATGTACTTTTTAATTAGCAAAGAAAATTTATTTCGTAATGAAACAATAAAAATAATCCTTTTAAAAAACCTATATATATATATATATATATATATATATATATATATATATATATATATATATACATATACATGTACTGTGAAAAAACATTAAAAAATACCCCGATCTGATAAAAAAACATGTTAATTCATTTTAATTTTAACCTTTTTCATTCCTCTAAAAAAATTTTAAACTTGAAAAAGTAAAGTAATGCGAAAGTTTCTACCTTTTCAATTTCGAACCTTGGAACTACGGTTTTACAAAGCAGCGCTTTAACCAACCCTGCTATCCCATCCTTCTGGGAGAAGAGTAAAAAATACCATTAAATTAATATAATTTTTCAAGCTCCCATTTCGATATTCGTTAAACTAAAAAAAAATTTTTTTGGGACTTCATTTTTAAGTTAATGCTCTTTTGAATTAACAAATAATTCATTAACGGTAATTTTTAAACAGAAAACTTTAAAGAAAAGTAATGTTTACATTTTTATCGCAAAAGGGAAAAAAGTTGAAAAACACTTTTTTAGCCGTAATTTTTAAGATATTTTATCAATCTTTGTACAGATTACGTATAATATTGTTCTACATGTGGAAAAACAAGAAAAGCATCAACTTTTTTTTTTAGTGTAAAATATTTTTTTTTCATTAACAAGAAAGAAAGTTGAAGCGGAACAACTTATAATTTGTATTCAAGAAAAGGAATCGATTTCGACTCATTTTAAAAAAATACAAAATATAATTATTTTGTAAAATAAATTATACAAATCTGTAATTATTTTTTGTGTGAGTTTCATGAAAAAAACTTTCAAATAAATTAGATCGTGTTTTAAAAACCCCTAAAAAAAGTTCATAAAATATTTTTAAAAAAATGTAAAATAATTAAATTGAAAGAAATATATATATATATATATATATATATATATATATATATATATATATATATATATATATATATATATATATATATAATTTTATTATATTAATTTTTAGCTCTTTTTTTTAAAAAAAAGAATTTTTAAAGCGAAGTAAATGAAATTTTAAATTTAAGGCGAAGTAAATAATCTTTCCAATATTGTCTGCAGATGGCGTCACGTGCATAGTAAAATACTAATGCGTTTGAAGGTTTTTAATTAATATCTTTTTAACTAATTGGAATATCGGAATTTAAATGGTCAAACGGATTCCTGGGATCATTCCCTAAATTTTGATACATTCTGCGTCGTGTGGTTCGTAAGAAAATATGGAAACATCCCTACATAGATTCGTTTGTTTACCTACGAATTTTAATAGTGTAGAAATATACTTCCTACTAGATTGGGAGTATTTTATTGTTTACCATCTCGGATTCCACGAGATAACTTTACATTGTTAGTTAGCACAATTTCTTGCAAAACTGAATATTTTTCTAATGAAAAATGCACCTTTTTGCATTTGTGGAAAAGACATATAGCAAAGGAGAAGAAAGAACTTATCAATATATCAATATATATGTTGTTAAAATCTAAAATTATAAACAAGAACAGCTTCTAAATTTGAGGTTAAGGGCAAAATGTTGATGCAGAAGGTCAATGCGAAATACACGGGATTTCTCATGCAACTATAAATAATTTAATTCCATTCAGAACATTGTATATAAGGGAAATATAATTCTCGAAGTAAGAGGGTACAAAAACAAAGTATAAAAAAACTAAACTCAGAATATGTAATGTGATTGCATTTAATATCAATTGGCCTAGACTACGACACTTGTGCGAAAAAAAAAGCAAGTACACATCTCCCAGTTACTAAATATAATACAAGGATTTGTGGCACTTGGATCACAAATTAATATTATTCTGAGTAAATTATATTAAAAAGATAGATTAGAATTCATTAATGAGAAACGCAATACTTTTTTAATTGGCTTTATATAAAGCATCTATAACA
The DNA here is from genome assembly GCA_019973935.1 of Trichonephila clavipes. Taxonomy (NCBI): domain Eukaryota; kingdom Metazoa; phylum Arthropoda; class Arachnida; order Araneae; family Nephilidae; genus Trichonephila; species Trichonephila clavipes. The sequence goes on along the minus strand of BMAU01003038.1, from coordinate 78,276 downwards.
TGTTGATCTACTTTAAATATTAAGTAGGCTGTTCAATATGTAATAAGACTAATTTTACTGCCGCAAAACCACTCATCGGAATGTTAATTTCTGTGGCATAAGAAAAGTTTGTTGTATGTATAAACAAAAGCTACGAATAGATGCCGTGTGCAGACTCGTATTTTTGAGTATTACTTTATCGAACTGAAGCGTGATTTGGGGCGCACACGAGACGCCCCCAATTGTCAAAATGGAAGCAAAAATCAGCATCGGAGACCCTTAATATGGTACAATATAATTTAAAGACTCTTAACAAGAAGGCAACAATATCTTAAAACGCTTTATCACAGTAGACGAAGCTTGGTTGTATTACTATGATCCAACCATAAAACAACAGAGCAGTGAATGGAAACATCCATCTTCCCCTACTCTCAAGAAAGCAAAAACTATGAAATCAGCTGGTAAAGCTATGACCATAATTTTTTTTTTTATTATGAAGGAGTTGTGTATCAACATGTTGTCAAACCTTGTACTACCGTAAATGACTCGTACTATATGAATGTCCTGCGAACAATGGTACAGCTCGTTGAAAGGAAACGTCCGTTGCTTCCAAATGGATTCCTATTGCAACATGACAATGCACAACCACGTATTGCTCGATGTGTACGGTATGTTTCACAGCAGAACATAGTAGAGATTTCACCACACCCTCCGTAAAGTCGTGATCTCACTCCTTGCGATTTCTCGCTGTTTCCTCAACGTACGAAGCCATTACGATGCAAATATTTTGCAAGCAACAAAGCATGTGTAAAGGCTGCGTAGGCGGTTTTTAAACAGCTCTCACAAAACGCACTTTTACATGTTCTATAGAAGTGGACAGATCTTTGGGATAAATGCATTACGTGCTACTGAAGTTATTTTGAAAAAAATCATGTAAATAATAACTATTAAAGGTATTATATTTTTTTATATAATTTTAGTCCTATTACTTACTGACCAGCCCTCGTATTTTGAGAATAATTTTCGAAGCATGTGTAAGGGATGGGGTTCCACGAAAACACTTTCTAGTTCTAGAGGTTCCAGGAAACACTTTCCAGTTATAGTGGTTCAACGAAAACACTCTCCAGTTCTAGGCGTTCCAGGAAAGCCATTTCAAGTTCTAGGGGTCCCGTGAGTTGAAAATATTGAAAACCACTGTTATATAGTCTTACTTATTCGTTCTTTTCACCAGCAAAATTAGTTCTTGGAGCTTATCTTTAGTTAAATTCATCACGGATACTGCATTTTTCAACACTTCATTAATATTCATGAAATTTTGATAAACCTTGGCTCTTCTAGTTTTCTTCAAACATGAGTTTAAAGTTCCGTTGATTGTAATGAGACTTCCTATAAGACAACGCCGTTCTAATCACACAATGATTCCCACCCAGGCAATATTTGAGTTCTTTTTCTGCTAGAGCTTGTGATATCTCTCGGCTCGGGGGTATCATCTCTTCATCCACGTGACCTAGATTTGTAGGAATAAATGATTGACCATTAAAATTCTCAAAAGTAAATCTAATTTATTATTTTCTAAATATATATTGAGCAACGTAACGCAAGTCTTACTAGAGGGGACTGATCAGGAGTGATACTACGCAATTATCAATTCTAAGTAAAATAGCGCCTAATTACTCACTATATTTACTTATTATTACTTACTTGCTCACTATATTTATAAAAAAATAACTACATAATATTCATCTATTGTAGATTCCTAAATAAGCTAAAGTCCGTTCTATAATTAATTTCTAACGAATATCACACGGCCGAGCAGCCCTCGACTTTCTGTTTCTTCTTATATTCTACCTATTATTCCACTATTTTACTTTCCGGCTTCTATCTTCCTCGACGCGAATGCAAAAGCACCAAATATATCCATTAACTAATCTACATATTAAGGTTTATTTTTGAGTGAGTTGGATTGAAATAATGCCATTATGGCCGAAAGATTCCCCAAGAGAATTAGTGAGAAGGCGTGATAAAGCCCCTTCACAAGCTTGTTGTATTGTGCTATCGCAAACGTAAGGGTGAACTTATATAAAACGAAATACGTGGTTGCCAATTCAACGCTTATGACACATTGCGAAATTGGTCTTGCCAACTTTGAAGGTTATCTTGGACGTTGGCAGAGTTTCGATATAATGTAAGGAATTTATTGCTCCAACGAAAGAAAAAAAAATTTCATACAAAGATAAACTTTTAAGATTCATATAAAACAAAGATCGTGGAGTGATATATTTACTACAGTGTGCTTCTCAAAGTTTCACTATTGGCGACCTAATTTTCAATCATAATTTTTATCAAGCCAGCCCCCTCCCTTTATACAATAGTAATGAGCTTTGGTGCTAAAGCTACAATACGATCTAATTATAAATTCGTACAAATTAACAAGATAAGTATTAAATTTTGTATTTGTTACTTTTAAGTAATAGGATAATTATTGTTATTTTTCTTTTCTCTAATTTTTTGGAACAGATTGCAAAATGAAATATAATTAAAAATTTATTTCCTCCATCATCCATTCCTAAAATTATAAAGATCATTAAAAAAAGAGTCTAGTCTATGTCCCTCTTTATTATATCCATCACATTTGGCAGTAATATTTAAAGTGAGAAGACTTCAAAATGTTTCAACCCGGGAGAGCAGGCGTGCACTCGAGACTAAATTTAATAGTCGCGAGAGGTGACAGAGTCACTCAATGGTTTTTTTTTCTTGTTTTTTTTACAATTATTTTTATTGTACTCGATACAAATCACACTTCCAGTGAATAATTTAACTAAGAAAAAATATATTCAAACTGAACTAAAATGTTTCAAAGGTACGTAACCTTCATCAAGGTAAATTTTAAGATTACCATAAAATAAATAGTGTGAAGTGATATATTTACTACATTGCTTCTCCGACTTTTTCTATTGATGACACAATTTACAATAATATTTTCTATCAAGTCCCCCTGTGATGTTCCTCCCCTTGGAAGAACATCTCTCGAAGTATCAGCGTGAGCTAGAGGCGTAGGATTAACGAAAGAACTAGAATCAAATATTATCTTAATATGACTTTATTAAGATATTCAACTTAAACCTTTAACAAATTAAATTTTAAAAATTAAAATGAGAGAATCTACGATGGCAAAATACGCGACAGACAATATATATATATATATATATATATTTATAATAAGACATTCAATTCAGACCAATATCAATAAGTCAACCGCCTAATCCCCGAATCTAATATTAAATAACCAATCCTATCTTATTACTGCTTGGAGAAACGATCAATCTTGTTCTATGCTTAATCTTGTCTTTGTATGCACTGGTGTGCAACTTGGCCTTCATATATCCGATCACTAATAACTTCATTTCGCGTCTCGTAAAATTCATTCAGACTTGAACTATAATAACCATCAACTGCCACAAACTAACATCAATTGTCAAACATTACCTTACATTGCAATCCCGCTTATTCTAAGTTCCAATATTTAAACGTTTGCTCATTTGCATCTTTCATTCACACTTCACTTCTTGGATTTGGTTGGAAAAGAGTTGCCATTAATTCTGGCCCAAAGAACCCAAAGGACATGATAAAGAGAAGACGCGTGAACCCGTCACACCCCTATCACTTATACAATAATAATGCGCTTTGGTGCTAAAGCTACAATACGATATAATTATAAATCGTACAAATTAACAAGATAAGTATTAAATTTTGTATTTGTTACATTTAAGACAGTGTTCCTCAAACTGTGGGGCACGGCCCCCTGGGGGGAATGATAATACTTAAGGGGGGCGCGAGCATATCAAAATCAAGAGTTTTATGATACATTATGACGTCTCACGCGTCTTTTCTTTAACAAGTCCTTTGGGTTCTTTGGGCTAGAATTAATGGCAACTCTTTTCCAACGAAATCCAAGAAGTGAAGTGTAAATGAAAGATGCAAATGAACAAATGTTTAAATATGGGAACTTAGAGTAAGCAGGGTGGCAATGTAGGGTAATGTTGACAATTGATGTTAGTTTGTGGCAGTTGATGCTTATTACAGTTCATGGTTCAAGTCTGAAGGAGTTTTGCGTGACGTGAATACAAATTATTAGTGATCGAATAGATGAGATATCCAAGTTGCATACCATTGCCTACAAAAACAGGATTGATCATTGCTCCAAGCTGTAATAAGGTAGGATTGATTATTTAATATTAGAATCGGGGATTAGGTGGATCGCATATTGGTAGTGGTCTGAATTAGAGTAAGTCTTATTATAAATAGTATGTTGCGTATTTTTACCATCGTAGATTCTCTCAAATTAATTATTATAATTTAATTTTTGTTAAAGGTTTAAGTTGAATATTTTAATAAAGTCATATTAAGATAATGTTTAATCCTAATCCTTTCGCTAGTCCTACACCTCTAGCTCACGCTGATACTTCGAGAGATGTTCTTCCAAGGGGATGAACATCACAACATGTATAAGCATATTGAGCACTTTGAAGAATTAATTGACCAATATTTACTTTTATCCGCATTCTGAAACATATAATACATTAAAAAAAACGTTTTACACATTTCTTTTTTTGAACATTTTTCCATTTTTTATAATGAATAGACTTTTAACTTGGATGCGATGCGTATAGTAAACCCCAGGATCACGAAATCGTCAATTATTGGGAAAATGTTTATTTTTTACTAATGACCTTGACAGAGAATCCTCCAATATGTCATTCTTAATGGGAGCTAAAATTAATTGATGACTTTTGTTCAAAAATATTTTCTTGAACATGCTGCATTTTCCTCTATTAAAAACTTAGTGGTTTTAATTGTGATGTTGTAAGACTGATTATGTTTTATAAATGTAAATGAACAGAACATAAAAAAAGAATTGGGCATCTGTGATCTCTCTGAAAGGAAATTGAAGCTGATCATACAATGGAAACTCTTGCTGAAAAATAACGCATATTAATTATGTTAGCGGAAGTAAATTTGAGAAAAGCAACAAAAATGAAACGAAAGGAAAATTTTCAATAGATGCATTAAGAACTCTATCAAGAAAAATATGAAGCCAGAAGTGTGCAGCAAAATGCATTTCGCCCTGTCAAAAAAACACAAACAAGAAAATGTTCAACAAGATATTTGTCTATCATTAAAAGACATTAAAAGTACAATAACGTAAGCAAAACGTGGCAGTTTTGCTTGCAAATAACTTTCCTGTAATGTTAGCGAAAAGTGTCTGTGATTTGTGTCCTTTATTAAGGTCACGCACATTTGGAACAGTTTAGTTCAGTTTTATTGGATAATTTCTCAAATTATGAAAGAAAAATTGAAAAATCATTGAAATAGGTAAGTATATTTTCTCTTAGCTCAATTAGTCACTGAAATTGTGATTTATATTGTGTATATTGAAAATAATTATAAAAAAAAAGAATTGGGGTGAGTCACTCTCCGCACCCTTCAACGTTAGTATCGAGTGCACACCTGGTCCCGTGCTAAAACATTTTGAATTTGTCTCTCTTTAAATATTAAAAATAACACAATTGTTATATATATATATTCATTGTAATTTTATATTCCTTTTTTATTACTTAACATTTATTGTAAATGATAATTCTGCGAGGCTTAAAATTACAGGTCGTTCAAAACCGCTTATACTATCAGCATTCATTTCAATAAATCATTATAAATTTTTGTATACATTGTCATGCACTTGATTTTACTCTTCTTACAATTAAGCTATTATATCAAGAATAATGTTTTATCATTTTTTAAAAAAAATAAACTCGTTTTTAAAGAGGTTATTTCAGCCAGTATAAGAACAAGTTTAATTATTATTAGTGACTTCCATGAGCTTGTCTTGCAGAGCAAAGTTTTTCAAAGGAAAGCTAAAATTTAGAAATTGACGCTCTGAGTTATGTTTTGATACTTAGCTCAGATCTATATTTTGTCTTCAAAGTAGCCATCGAAGAAAATCCGGATTCACAAAGGTATGATGTTGAAAATGTTAATAGTATACGAAATGATTTTGTTTTCAGTGCAAAAAATTCAACAACCACCTCTATCCAGAATTCAAAGAGTGCTTTATTACAAAATTGCCTTTTAATTTCGTCACTGGATGTGAAATCTAGGAGAAGATCTCTTTTTCGGCAGTTGAGAGACCTTTTGAAGTATGTGAAATGGATCCCTAAACCATTCGTAACTTGCTATCAATTTGCCCTCGTCTGTGTACTTCTCGATGCTTTATAATCATCGAATGATCGCTGCGATTTTAAAATATATCTATAATTTTGTTTTAATCCGCAGCCGCAAATACTTAATAACATGAATTACAATAAACTCGTGAATTGTGAAGTGTACATACAAGAGAGATTCGGTAGCTAATCGATTCGGCCAAGGCTGACTGCAATTGTACGAGGTAAAGCATTTTTACATATTTTGTGCAGACGTCAGTTAGATTGCTTAGACTCACTTGAACGTTCGCGAGAATGCCAGATGTATTGGATATCATAAAGAGTAACATAGATTAGACTATTTTTTAATGACATTTGTACTTTTAAAAATTGATGATGAAATAAATAAATCTGGATGAAGGAATTAAATATCATTTCTCAATCTGTTTCAATTTTAAAATTAGAGAAAGTAAAATAACATAATTAACCTATTACTTAAAAGTAATTAACTTAAAATATATGTTACTTAAGAGTAACATATATAAAAAATTTAATACTTATCTTATTAATTTGTACGCGCGGTTTATAATAAAGATCATATTAAAGCTTTAGCGTCAAAGTACAATATTATTGTATTCAATATAATATTATTATTATATAACTCGATAAAAATTATGATTGACAGTTGGGTATCCCATATTGAAAGTTTGAGAAGCACTGATTTAAGTAATATTTATTTTAAGAAAATTACTTTTAAATAATGGGATAGTTACTGTTTTTTTTCTGTAATTTTTTGTAACAGATTGCAAACTGATATTTAATTAAAAATTTAATTCCTCCGTCATTCACTTCTAAAATTATAAATGTCATTAGAAAAAGAGTATAGTCTATGTTGCTCTTTATTATATCCATCACATTTGGCATTAATATTTAAAGCGAGAAGACTTCAAAATGTTTCAACCCGGGAAAGCAAGCGCAACTCGAGACTAAAGTTGATATTGGCGAGAGGTGACTGAATCACACCAATGTATTTTATTTATTTATTATTATTTTTTTGGGCTTTTTTCATAATTATTTTTTATTGTACACGATAAAAATCACAAAATTCCAGTTAATAATTTAATTAAGAGAAAATATACTTGCTTACTTTCAAGGACTTTTCATTCTTTCTTTGATAATTTTAGAAAAAATACATTAAAACGGAACTAGAATGTTTCAAAGGTACGTAAACTTAATAAAGGACACAAATCAGAGACACCATTTCGTTAACATTAGAGGAATGATATTTGCTAGCAAAACCTTCATACACTGCTGGACAATTGCTAAGGACGGATCACAAATTGCTATGTAGCATAACATTAAGCGAGACATGAGGCCTAGTAGGATAAAATATAGTTGCCACACTGTTCAGACATTAGAATAAAGAATATTTATTATTCTGGAAAGTACAAAAACTGTGAAACATCTGAAAGAAAAAAAAATGTTCATTTGATCTGCGTACGGAGAAATGGAACAATGCATCTAAAAGTCAGCAGACACCTTAAAAAAAGGTATCAGTACGGGATATGTCCACCGTGGAACATTCCACACGTCGTACCATACTTTGCACAACATTATCCAGCAGCTTTTGAGGCAATTTATCCCATTCCTCTGTGAGTGCACGGATGAGGGTGTTCTTGTTTGTCGGAGAATAGTTTCGACCAGCAACTTGCCTCCCCAAAGCATCCCACACATTTTCAATGGGGTTTAGATTTGGAGAACGCGCTGGCCATACGAGACGTTGAATACCCTCGCTGTCTAGACAATCCTGAACAGCGAGTGTTCGATGATATGTTGCATTGTCGTCCATAAAAAGAAATTTATCACCGACAGCACCACGGAAAAGACGAACATGAGGAAATAAAACTTCATCAATGTATCGTTGGCCCGTCATAGTCCCATTCGCAACCACATGTAGGCGCGTTCAGCCATTGATCATGATGCCGGCCCACACCATGATACTGCAGTTTGGATATCGGTCCTTTTCCTGGATATTTTCTGGACGATAAGCAGTACCACTCTCGCGCCAGATCATTTGGCGTCTACAATCCGATGACAGACTGAACCTACTCTCATCTGAGAATAGTATGCATGCCTAGTCCTGTTCAGTCCAATTGTGATGCTCATGACACCATTGCAAACGGGCAGTACGATGCTGTCTGGTCAATGGGACACACACAACAGGTCTGTGTGCGTATAGTCTTCCTCCCCTCAACCGTCTGGCAACAGTTTTTCAGGAGATCTGCTTTCCTGAGGCAGCAAGAAACTGATTTGCCACCTGCTGAGCTGTGATGCGCCTGTTCCTTTTTGCTTATAGGACGATATATCTGTGTTCTGCAGGCGTCGTATTTCTAACACGACTTCCCCCGTGCCATTTACTACACATTCCAGTAGTTTTAAATGATTTCCACAGCCGTGAAACATCGCTGTGAGCGATGTTCAACTCCCTGGCAACATCTGTTATTTTTCGCCCTTCTTCGATATTTCCAATAATTCGGCCACGCATAAAATCATCTATGTGATGTCGGGAAGACATGCCAAAAATTTTAAGTTCGTCTATTATTCTTTCCTGTAAAACTTTGACTTGAAACAACAACTTTCCACACGCGTCAAAACTTTTAAAGCTCTTACGAACGCTATCACGTGATGAACAGACGTGGAAAAAAAATTTCAATACTCATACTTCTTCTTATTAATATTCCGCACTTATGCTATTTTTCCACATTTTGCTTCCTCTCATTTTGTGGTTGCTATGGATGATAGTGTTATTCGTCCTTAGCAATTGTCCAGCAGTGTATTTTGTTCGAATTATTGTAGTTTTGCTGTCCTTTGATTCTGCGCCTGGCGCGACCTCTCGCAAGTTAAAAATGCATTCAATATGAAAACACGGATGTTAGTTCAAAAAAACGAATTGTGTAAAACGCGAATTTCATCATGCTTTTCTCTCATGTTTCATAATACCCATAAAAATAAATCTGAGCCAAATAATCCTTCAAAGACAGAACTAATCATACCAATATATTCTAAGATCAAACGATAATGAGTGAGGCAAATCGGCTTTCTGGGTAAAAAGTGAATAAGTCATCCTTTTCTTTAAACAGCTAATGTATAGCATTCAAATAATAATAGCATTGATGAAATTTTCATCTATCTAGAATTTTTCTCTGGGTCTGAGTATTTTTTTCTGAAAGAGTAGAATATTTGGTTTAAAAAGAGAACGCAAAAAAAAATCTCTCATCGTCGGATTAAAGCAAATCAAACAAAATGTTTTTTATTTAGTAATAGGATCAGATAGCTAATGAACGTATCAAAGTGGAGACTTTTATTTTTAATGAAGTAATATCCAGCTCATATATATAAATTTTTTCAGTGTAAATGCGTATTTTTTATATTTCAGAAAGTATTGTGTTTACTTCGTTCCATTAAATTAATTTTTTAAACTTTTTTATTTTCGATATACTATCTCCCTCCTTGTAGGGTTGCTTACGTTGCTGATTTACCACGTCTTAACATATGATATCTCACAGATGAACTGTATCAGAGTACACGGAATATATAAAGGTGCAACGAAAGATTTTAAGCGATTTTGATTCATAATACGCTTATTTAAATGCATTTTTACCCAATATATGTTTTTGAATATTTTAAGAAACACGTGCTTAAAATTCATCAAATTATCTGGAGCCTCAAAATGTTGCTGTTCGATCGATGTCGCACAGTTGATTACAAATGCAGATATCTATTAATTAAATTCCTACTATTAGCTCGTAATCGCTATTTATTTATTTATTTATCTTGGCGGAGTTTTCAATCGTTAATGGAATACATTTTAAAGCAAAAGCACTCAATTGAGCTGAAATTTTACATACATGATTATTTCGGATGGCAATACAATAATTTAATTATAATAAATTAAAATTAATTGATTATAACTAATTATTTAAAGAATTACAAATACAACCACGTTGGCATCATTTTTGGCGACTTGCGCCAAAACTTGTAAAGGCTTTTTTTCTCCCGTTTAAAAGCATTCAGTTGAACTGAAATTTTATATACTCGATTGTTTTGGATGACAATATGATACTTAAATGATAATTAAAAAAAGTAATTACCACTTAATGTTATGATTCTGTCCTACGTATATACATATATATATATTAACTGTAGCTAATTAATTAAAAAAAATCTAAAATAAAATTTTTCTTTGTTGATCTAAGTAGGAATTGACTTAATTTTTTTTGTATTACTTGTTTAACTATAAGCAGCGAGTAATATTCAGAATTTAATTCACGAGAATCCTCAAAATACGTTATGTATAAATCCCAATAAAGTGGATAATAATTAAAACTTAACCAATTTACGAATTTCTGAATGCCTATTCCAGCTGAAATAGTGACAGTAGATACAAAGTACCGAGAAAGATATTTCTGAAACACCATACATTCTGTGTACACTATAAGAATTTAAAATATTAATTATTATTATTATCATTACTATACATATATTATAGTATTGATATGTGTCAGTAAAAATCATGGCTGAGGAAAAATCACATGAAAGATATTTAATTATTGAATGAAATAAATTTTATAATGTAGCAGCTAAGGGCCTTGATGCATTCCTAATGCGACTTTATTTTAAGTGGAAATTGAATGAAATGCGGTTAAAGTTTCAGTTCATGAATCGGTGAGGCTCTTTACTAACATTCAGAATTCATTCCATTGAGTTTCTACTGGAGAAGATTCCACTGTGTTCTTCCACCAGCAAGGCCGAAATCATGTCGTAAATTCACTTATTTCATCAACACATACAAACGCACGAACTCATAAATTCGCTCTTTTAAGTTACTGGTTCAAAATTACGTGGTTCGTCGCCAAAAGTTTTTGAGAAGCTTAATAAAGTGACGCTAAAAATCCCTCATATAATTTTTTCTGATCAAATAAGAAAAGCCCCCAAAAAATCCTCATACTTCATTTTTTTAAAAAAGTTTGCACTTAGTCTTGTTATGCACTCACTCAAATCCAGCATTTCGGCTTAATGATTTCGTGTTTTGGTCAGGATGGAATGACTCACTATTGAAATCATTGACTTCCGCACTTCCTTACGAATACAACAAGACTTTATTGAACACTTTTAAACATACAATCGTGTGCAAAAAAATTAGCACAGCAAGAAATAATTACGGGAACGTAACAAAACTTGGTGTTAGGAATATATCGGGGAGATATGCAAATGATTATATAGAAATGCAGCGTGACAGCGCTTTACGTATAGCCGGCAGAGGGTGTTTAACGTCGTCTCTGTCGAGTGTAAAACAGGTACCTAAAGCTTGTTTGACTGTACGTAATCGCTTAGAAAGGAAGAGCTGAGGTAGACATGTCATTACGCCGTTTTCGAAGACAATATGAGCAGCTGTAGCAGATTGAGAGGGGGAGAATCATCGGCGTGATGGAAGCTGGGTTGTCAGCTGGGCGAGTAATTCGTCATATAGACCGCTCTGATTGTGTTGTTAAGAGGGCTTTGGGACCAGTGGATCCGAGAGATGTCATTTACACGAAGACTAGGCTCAGGACGATCTCGACAGACAAGTCGTGGAGAACACCTCCACATCGTAAGAAATGCATGCGTAAAGCCAACAGCTTCATTGGCCACCACCCAGGCACAGGTAGCACTTTCATTAGGAGCCCCTGTGTCTTCTCGAACTATACGAAGGCGCCTGGCTGAAGGAAGTTTGGTATCGTTGCGCCCGATATTTGAGCTGCTCTTGACGCCCAGTCATCGGTGCCTCCATTTGGAGTGGTGCAGTGCAAGATGAAACTGGACTGCAGCGGAATGGAACCAGGTTGTCTTTTAGCGACGAATCCATATTCAATCTCTTTAGTAATAAAAATCGTGTTCGTGTGCGGAGACCCCGTGGTGAACGCCTTAATCGTGCCTTTGTTTTATAGTGACACACCGCTCTTTCAACTGATAATTGTATGGAGTGCCATTGCCCACAATACATGGTCACCCCTAATATTGATCTATGGCACCATGACAGCCCATTGGTACGGCCATGACATCCTGCACACACATGTGTTGCCAATCATGCAACGGCTCCCACGAGCCATTTTTCAACACATTTCTTCTTTCTGGCATGGTAAGGGTGTCACAAGACTGTCTTCACACTGTTACTACTCTTTCTTGGCCTGCCCGATCCCTAGATTTGTCTCCAATCGAGCATATCTGGGATCTTTTGGGATGGCGAAATGGACATCCCACGAGTTTGAATGAATTGGAGGCAAAGCTACAGTAAATCTGGAACGACATGTCTCAAGACATCATACAGAACTTGTAGGCCTTAATGCCCGATCATATCGAATCGTGTATTCGCCCTAGAGGAGGTTCAACTGAGTATTAAATTCTTCTTTCTTTTGCTTTTTTCTTTGAAATAAAGGATCCTTTTTCTTTGATTTTCTAATCTTTTATATAAATCAATGTAGTCATTACGCATGTAAAATTTCATTTCATTTTGACATCTCTTTCTTAGTGATCTAATTTTTTTGTCCATGAGTGTACTATCATCAAACGCTAATACTTGGTAATAAAATAACTCACAGCACATATCATGCCTTCTACTCTCTTGAGTGTCTCTGGGCATATCACTACATCTTTTTATAACCACGCTTTCACAACGCTCTCTATAGTTGGTCTCTAACAGTCGAATATTTTAAAGCATTTGTAAGAAGAAATACAAAGCGCAACAATATTTTAAACAATGCCATTTCTTTGAAAATGGAATTCAGTCTTTGTAAAACATCTTGTAAAATTGATTGCGTTATGTTTTGATACATTAATACAACACACAAATTAGTATTCTAATACATCGACTTCAAATCTTATATTGGTAAAATATGAAAGAAAGATAGAAGAAAAACCCCAACGTAGTCTCTCTCTCTCTTATCTATAAAAAGGATTTTACGATTACGATTGCGGCTGTAATTTTAAAAGTACCAGGTAGATGTAAGTAATTTTTTTTATAAAACTGAAAACTAGGGGGGCAGAAAATTGTAAACATTTTAATTACTATACTGCGAAGCTACTTTTAAAATAAAATGGAGTGAAATGGGAACAGGAATACCTGAATATCATTAATAATTTATTTCGATTATCACACAAGGCTACATTATTTATTTACTTTTTAGTCATTTTTACTTAAGAAAAATACTCACATAAACTCTATATAGGCAAATACCATAGATTGAATGACTATTTTTTTTTATATTTCAGAAGGTTTGCAACTTTTGTGGGGAGAACAAAATTCCAAAGACAAGAAAAAGCGTATCTCTGGAAATACCATTAAAAAGAATCCCTTGGGAAACAATCATTGACGACAAATGTAAAGAAAACTAATTTATAATAAAGTGTTTTAAAAAACTATAAAACATAGATTGATATTGTTTAGCAAGTTTAAATACATTTATATGTAAATCAAACATTTCACTCGATACATATTTAAACTTTTTTTTAAATTGGGAAGTTGATCATAATTTCTTAATATAGTGTTATTGTTTACTTACTTTCCATTTCATTTCGGGAAAGTACTCATTCTGACTTCTGAATGCACATTATGAGTCATTACAAATCCATACGATGATTGTGAATGATTTATAATTATCATATTTATGGTACTAAGCCAGTGTTTCTCAAAGTGTGGTGCGTGCCGCGTGTGACGCATTGGATATTAAAACACACAGTCAGGCTAGAGATATAAATATATAATTTTATTTACAAGAACATCTAAATCACCGTCTTACACACAGAGCACGTTTCTAATCTCTGCTTCTAGCCTGGGCCCTAACACAGTCCTCGAGCATCCTTTATTAGAGAAGTCTATCTCGGTACGTAGGGGACATGGATTCTAGTAAACCCATCTCCCCTACAAACTCAGGCAGTAACACTATTCGATCTTGATCTCCGATGTCATCAGCTGGTGTCGTATAATGTCCGTTAATCGCGCTAGGAAGGCGTTACAATTACGAGTGTTCATCAGCCTATTGAAAAATTGAAAACAAGATTTTTTTTTTAAAAAAAATATTAAATTAATGAAAGTAATTAATAAAAAACTTTCTGACACAATAAAAAATAAAATATTTATTTACACTGAAACAATACTCTTATAAATGTATCAGTACTGCATGATGTATATTATAATTAATTTAACAGTGCTAAAGTGAATTTAATAATTACCAGTGACCCACATGGGCTTGTGATATATAAATTTGTACATACACTTATCTTAATAATTTGTAATGTTAAAAATCAATCCCTGAAAAGCTGATTAAATTTTATGTAATTCAATCCCCAATGCCACCTTTTACGTAGGCACGCATATGTGTTGTATTGGACGAAGGGGAAATGGATAAATAAAAAAGTAAATCCTTTGAACTAAGTAAATCAGAGTTTCTCAAACTGTGGGGCGCGCCCCCCTTGAGGGGCGTGACAACTCTACAAGGGGGGCGCGAGCATATTGAAAAGTCGAGAACAAAAGATTATTTTTAAAAAATTATCAATTTAAAGTAAACAAACAAAAGTACTTTCTGAGAGATATAATAAAAAATAAAATATATATACATTTACACTGATATATTACACTTATAAATATATCAGTGCTACACAATGTATTTTATAATTAATTTAACAATACTAAGTTATAAAAAAGTTTATTAATTACCAGTGGCCCCATGGTCTTGTCATATACATAATTTAAAACAAAATTAACACTTATCTTGATAATTTTTGTACGGTTTATAATTAAACCTTGACTGAGCCGCTCAAAAGTTTCGCTGTTCGCTTCCAAATGCCAACCGTTTTCCACGTAGACATGCATATGTAATGTATTGGTGAAGGGGGAGGAATGAAGAAGCACAAATAATCTGGAATAAGTAAATCCTTCGCAAACATTGTCAAGGTCATTTTATTGCATTTCAAAATCTTCGGAATAATTTTACGGATAACACTGCACAGAAAAGATCGTACTTCGAAAAGGCGTATATATTCGTCTGGGGAAATAAACGCTTTGGCATAGCGAGACGTTTATGTACATGGAGGGGGGTGCTTAAGAGGTTAAAGCCATATCATAGTTTTAGAGTCAAAGTATAGTACTATTGAATTCAGTACATTGTTATTGTATGAGGGGGAAGGGGGGCGCGATGAAAATTATGATTGAATATTGGGTCGCGAATATTGCAACTTTGAGAAGCACTGAAGTAAATCCTTCGTAAACACTGTCATAGTTCTTTTTATGCATTCCAAAGACTTCGGAATAATTGTATTTATAGCAGTTCGGTGAAAACATCGTACTTAAGAAAGACGTATATATACGTCCGGGACAATTAACGTTTTGGCTGAGAGAGATGGTTTTATTTGCCAGTGGCACTTAAGAGGTTCAATTTGTATTGTAGCTTTATCATCAAAGTATAGTATTATTTGAATTCAACGCCTTGTTATTGTATGGAGGGGTGTGAGGTAATTTTGACTGAACATTGGGTCGCAAATATGAAAAGTTTGAGAAGCACTGTACTAAGCAGCATGTGATAATACTAATGGAATTGAGCTTTTGCTGACCTTATCTGATAATTCTATTCCATCTTTTGTTGGAACATTAAATGATTCCATCTTATAATGTTCACACTCACTGAGGCCTTCTCAATGGGACGAATTCAAGGGAAATTGTCCATATCAGTTGAAATTTTTAATGGAGTTAGAAAGAGAGATGCATTGGCATGTCTTCTATTTAACATAGCTGTAAAGAGAGTGATCAGAGATGATGGCATAAACTCTACAGGTAATATATTTAGTAAATCAGTAATATTTTAGCAAGGTCGATGGTTTGCACATTATGGCAAGATCCAGAGCTGCATTAGGTGAGAACTTTCTGGCACTGGAAAGATCCGCTACAGAAATGAATCTAAGAGTGAGTATGGAGAAGATAAATATATGTATTATATATATAGTTGGTTGGAAACCATCTCTTATTGGTTTAAAATAGACTCCCTCAGGTTTGAAGATATGAAATATTTTACCGAAATAGGATCAGAAAATATTATCAAAATGAAATGAATCCTGAAATCAGAAAGAGAATTCTTGCAGTTAATCGCACTTTCTTTGGTTTGTGATCAATATTGAAGTCTCATTTAATTAAAAGAAAGGTAAAAAAGGAAGTGAAGATCTTGGCGACTTTTGAAAGGAAGGTCCTGCAAACCGTGTTCGGAACTATTCTCGATCGTTACAGTTAGAGAAGAAGATACAAGTCTGAGATATATAAATTTTAAATAATGTGGATATTATTAAGTCCATAAAACTAAGTAGAATGGGATGGGCAGTTCATTAAGTAAGAATGAGCGCAGAACGAACAGCATTGAAAAATTTTAATGCAACTCACTCTAATAAAAGACCAAAGGGAAGGCTGAAAAAGACATGTATAAACTCTGTGGATGTAGACTTAGTCATTCTAAAAGTGAAGAGATGGAGATCAATTGCTGAGGGAAGGGCAGAAGGGGAAAAACTTCTGAAAAGCTGGGGGGTCTTTGGGAAACTGGGTTATAAGATAACCCTCCGTCCCATGTCATAAGATTTACGTTTCCTTAACGTGGTTTTTGGGAGGTATAAATAAGCAATTATAAATGTAACACAATAAACCATACAAATAATAAATATGTAAACACAAAATATAATGTCCTTGTCTGCAGAAAAGTCCCTTGAAGTTTCACAGTATTGTCCATTAGAGTTCAAAGTAAAAGTCCGTGATTGATGTACGAGACGGCTCGCTGGGAGCCGTGCGACACTTAGCGGTTGGCTCTGGTCTTGATGATTGATGGGGTGCAGAGGAGGTGACGTCATCCAAGTGAAGAATAGTCCAGGAAAATTCCCGTCGTCGGGGTAGAGGATGCACTGTAATTGGTCAGGAAGGAAAGCGAGTAAACCTCTCTATTGGTTTGTAAATTGCCGCGATCGTTGCAAGGGGGAGGGGTAACAGAGTTAGAGTTAGAACGAAGTAAAATAATGAAATTTAAAGAATTTAGACTAAGAAGAATTCTTAGTCGCTCGCTCCATCGTAATGATTGAGGAGATTATTAATTTGCGCAATAATTTGCGACTTTGTGAGTGGTGACTTAGAAGTTATTTTAGTGGGGCCGGGTGTTGGTTGTGTGGTAACTGATTGTGGTGATGTTATTAAACTTATGTTTTGAACTAGTGTTGTGAGTGCATGAATTGTTTGCTGGAGCGTCTGAGTGATTAGATTAAGGCAATCTGTTTGCGTGTTGGGAATTTGAGTTGGTACGATAGTGGGGGTGGGTATTTCCTTGATAGTTGGTGTGTCGATTGGGGCAGTCACGAGTGGTGCCATCTGTTGTGTTGTGTCGGAATGATTTGTTTTTTGTGTGACTTGAGCATATGAGATATTGGGCCTGATAAAGTTATTCGTTAAGATTGGGTTTGAATTGATGTTAGCGCCTTTGCGTGGTTTAGGGAAGAGGAGGCATTTGCTGTAGTTGGCCATGTGGCCGTGAACCTGGCAGTTGACGCAGAAAGGGGTGTCCAGTTTCTTGATCTGGCAGTCCCGGGTCTGGTGCTCCGCATTCAAGCATTTGGGCGTTAAGTTACAGTGTTCTGCCGTGTGGTTGAATTGATTGCATTAAAAGCATTGGATTACTCCTCTGCTTTCAAAGCCTTTAACTGTGATTGATACATAGCCTAGAGTTTTTAAGTTAAAGATATTTAAGTTAAAGTTGTTTCTGGGGAGTGAGATTGTAAAAACAGAAAGTAATTGTTTCGAGATATTGCCTGTTAGTTGAGTAACCTTGTTTATTGTGTAGCCCAGATCAAGAAGGTCGGACTGTATTTCTGCCGTTTTAGTTGTTCGGGGAAGGCCCTTGATTACGACTTTAATGGGTCGCTCGTGTTTCGGAGTAAAAGAGTAAAAAGGGTATTTTAGCTCAGTGAGTAGTTGCTTAAGTGTGTCGTGTTGTGGTTGAGTGTCTGTATATAATTTTGCATACTTTCCAGCCGTTTTAATTCTTAATGCGGGCATTTTGTTAATGAGAGTTTTTGTGTGTAGTCTAAAGTCGTCAGTTATCAGTAACATAATGGGGGGAGGCAGTTTCGGTGGTTGAGTAGGGTTAGTTTTACTAGGGGTGGTCGCGGGTGATTTATTGGTTAAAACTGGGGTTTCTATTGGCTCATCCGTCGCGGTGATGTCTAGTGCACTGAAAGCGTTGTTAAGATTAATTTTAAAGTTTAAATCGGGGTTTGCATTTGAGTGTGTGTTTTTTGTTAGCTTTCTAGATGGGGGGAAGTAAATCCTTCGGTATTTTCCTTACGTTTTATCTGGATAGGTGTAGGTGGGGGAGATGGGTCGGGCGTTTTAAGCTTAGGTGGAGTGTTTTTAGTGTCGTGTCTCGAACAGTTGGGGATGCCACAGGGGGGTAGAGAGGTGTACTCACTTACCGCACATTGAAGTCTTGTGTTGTTCCGTTCCAGGGCAGCTGATTCCATTTGAATGATGGGGTTGGAGGGATCCGTGAGTCCTTGTAGTATCGTTTGCGAAGTCTCAATGGAAATCGATAGCACTTGTATGAGGTTGGCTAATCCATGGAGCTTTTTACAATGCAGTTGAGCGGTGCCGTCCTTCTCTGGCGTTCCGGGTCGTGAGGCATGAGGTGATGAGGGAAGTGGTATGTCCATTTCGGTCACTTCGGGTGGCTCTTCCGAGGCAGCAGAGTCTCTACTGTTACGCCTGGTAGACGGGGAATTCTTCGCACGTCGTTGTTCGGGAATCGGTTTAGGTTTCTTCCGAACCATGATGAAGAAAGCAGGAAAATTACTTCAGCAATTTCGTTGAATAAAAGTAGCAGATGCCAGACTGAAAAAGTTTTCAGTCAGCGAAAGTAACGTGCCGTGGCCTGTCAACAGGAAATCGTATGCGGCGCTAGAAAAGTTGCGACCGGACGCTAACGTGGTTCAGGCAGGAATCTCTTCTTTTCCAAAAACTTCTGAGGAAGCCTCACACCCCACTTATGCAGCTGATGATGATGATTAATGGTACTGGTACCGCCACTATTTGATTTCAAAATTACGATGTTTTTCAGTACATGACTTCCAACTGACGGTAACTGAAACCAAAATTCATTTTTATGCAGATTATTCAACTAGATGAAACTAATTGTACTTAATTAATTGGAGATAAACTATAGTAAAGTAAATATTGTCTTTTATGTCTGTTTAAACATGTTAAAAATATGTCGATTTCTTTGAATAAGGTAGTACAATAAAAAAATCATTTTAATTATATATTTTAAGATATTATAAGAATGTTTTTTATACCCAGTAAATTGTAAATAATTATATTTATTTCATTATATGCAAAGTTTGAGTTTCGTATATTAAATAAAACTTTCATTCACATTTAACTTATCAATGAGAACATTGCCAATTTTCCGCTTATATTGTTGTAGTTGCTTATGCCACCTGTCGGACGTAGATTGATCGAGGAGGCCTACGAAATTCAACGTGGCAAGGAGCTAGAAGTACACCTGTCGTTGACTCTAGCCTTAAGCACCATGCAGGTAACAGTACGATTTAGCTCGGTGAAATTCCCCAAATGGACGATAGATGGCGAAACCACTTATCCCCATCTCCACAATTTAGGCATGGAACTGAATGGGAGGGAAATATTCTTCAGTCCCCTGCACTAGTGATTCACGCCATAAGAATCTTGGACCTACTGATTTAAGGTGATGGCGGGCCATTAGTTTAACACCTTACATGACATCTAGATGGCGTTGGCTATTGCGAAATTTTTTGGCACAAATATTTGTCTTAAGATTCCCAAGATGGGCAATAAATTTCTCTCTCGGGTAACCTTTTCAATGAAATTCTCCCCTTCAGCGAAAGGGAACACGCGAGGGGGGCAAAGGGAGGGGGTGATGGTCGTCACAAACTAGTAAAATAAATGTTAGCTCTTTTTTTTTCTTTTTCGGGCGAGGGGGTTAAAGCAGCAGAGTGAATCTTGACCATGAAAGACTTCTCATGTCTGGACATTGGTCAATCATCAAACTTTTTCAACTCTTGGACCCCTTAGAACTGTAACATGTTTTCGAGGAAACCCTTCCTCGCTGAAGGGAATATATCTTAAAATAATATTTAAAGTATATAGATAAACATATTTTTGATATTATATGTAAAGACAATTTTAAAAAAATATTTTATTTTTTATTAAAAACTTTTATGATGTAATTTTAATGTTATTTACTCATT
Source organism: Trichonephila clavipes (assembly GCA_019973935.1). Classification (NCBI taxonomy): domain Eukaryota; kingdom Metazoa; phylum Arthropoda; class Arachnida; order Araneae; family Nephilidae; genus Trichonephila; species Trichonephila clavipes. The sequence continues at coordinate 57,763 of BMAU01003038.1, read as the reverse complement.
GATAATATAAATTTGTGATCCAAATGTCACCTACGCATGTATTATACTTAGTAACTGAGATATGTGTTCACAATTTTTTACACAAACTATCGACGTATAAGCTTTTTGAAACTATCTGCAGTAGCATTTCATATTCCGTGTTCAATTCGTTTTTGTATTTTGTTTTTGTTGCCAATCGCGTTAAAAATATTTTTCACTTTCTAAATACATTTTTGTGAATGGCATGAAAATGTTCATAGCTGTGTGAGAAATTCTGCGTATATGGCATGAATTGGTAACCTAAAATGTAGGTCTTCTAGCTTAAATTTAAATTTTAGCATCGAATCTGTTCATATGTCGATAAATTTTTTTTATCTTCTTCATTATAGGTGTTTTTTCCCCCACAAATGTAAAAGGTTTCAAAACATTGTACTAACTAGTAAAAAATTACTTCGTGGAACTCGGGATAGCAAACAATAGTATATTCACAATCTACTGCATAAAATAAAGTTTTAAAATTCATTTATTATATTACAATAAAAGTTAAAAAATTTTTTTAAATTATGTATAAATAAAATTTTTAATTTTAGTCTATGATCTTTAGATAATTGTGGCTAAACGAATTTCATGAGAACATAAATCCATTTTGCATACATATTTGTAATTTTTCTTTCCCATTTCTTTTTATTGGGACTCGTGGAACACAGTTTGTCGATCAATTCTCTAGATAAATGATGTACAGAACGAAACTGTTTAATTTTTCCTGAACAAATGATTTTTAAAGGAATAGGTGGATTTAAAGCAATGAAAAATTAAATTTCACGTTTTAATGAACAAACAGTATGATACAATTTTACTTTTATACAATAGAACAGGGGTTGGCAACCTATTTCACGAGAGGTACAATTCTCAGTGGTACTCTGAATTACTCAACAAATGTGTCAATTTTTGAGAGGATGGAAGATGATAAATTTATAATGGTCCTTATTATACGAAGATCTCCAGAATTATGGACAATTGCGAAATTTCGAAAAAATCGGAAAGATATCTCGAAACATAAATTTACAGCTATTTTGTGAATTATTGGATGTCATTGCTGGTGAGATTTAATTGTTTGAAAAGAGAAGATCGCGTGCACTCTGCTCTCCGCTTTTGGTTGATTTTGAAAAAGAAAAAAAAATTCTCTGTGTGTGTGTGTGTAGCGCACTTCCTTCAATAGAATCCTCCCCTTTCTCTGCAGGGGGAAGAAGGCCACAGTCTTTACGACTGTGAAACGAAATACTTGTTCTTTTTTTTGGGGGGGGGGAGTAAAATAGTGTTGACTCTTGACCATGAGAGAGATCTAAAATGGCTTTCTTACTTTTTCGACTCATGGATTCTGATAATTTGTTATGAATGCTTTATTCGTTTCTAACTATGGACTATTTTGCAATCTAAATTTTAGGAGCTGTTCTTGTTTTAATATAGATTTTACCGTCAAATGTCTTTTAAAATGTCAATAAGTTGTTCGCTCTCCTTGATTATAGGTGTTTTTATCCACAAATAAAAAAAAAAAAAGTTCATTTTCCATTACAAAACGATTTAGTTGTGCAAAAACAATGTATTAACGTGAATAAATTTGTTTTGTTGGTCCCGGTACAGTAAACAATGGAATATTCACAATCTAGTTGGCACTACATATAAAGAAAACGATTTAATATTCTTTTATAATGGAATAATAAATGTTTCTAAAAGTATTACAAAATAAAGTTCTTATGTACAAAAAAAAAATGTTTCAGAAATTTCCAATTAGGTATACACTTACACCTGTATTACATTATTAAAGGTTTAAGGGAAACAATTTTGAATAGTTTTCTTTAATAAAGTAGTTTTAAATGTTAAAAGGTTAAAGGTTATCAATTTTGATATTTTTCTAAGATAGTAAGCAGCTATTTCATTAAAAAACTGGTTAATTATGGTTTTGACCATTATTTTACGTATGTTTGTAAAATAATTTTTAAATTCAAAAAATATTTTTATAAGAAATGGTACGTAAATGAAAATAAGAATTACAAAATTATTTCATGTTCAGCAAAAAAAAAAAAAAAGGAAGAAAGAATGGAGATATTTTGAAATTAAAATTACTTTTGTAACTTTAGAGAACGATTAAAATATCATTATATAAGGGAGAGAAAATAGACTGGCAATTAATTATCAAGCACAGTTAATCAAGCATATAATATATAAACATTGCTTTTATTTTTCTAAGAAATTTATGTTTATTTAATGAATATATATGTCAATAACAATTTTTCAATTTGGAAGTTAACATTATATTTAAATCAAAGAAAATTGCATTATTGTTTAATTTTTGGGCATATTTGGTAACAAAATAATAGTTTCATTCTATGTAGGAATCCAAATAAATGGCTAAGTAATATATACTTAATTATAAAAATATATATCACGGACAGTTTTTACGGTATCCTGTTCGAGAAGATATAGGAGGTCACAGTAGGCAAGAGTTCATGGTTACGAACTCGTGATCGACGTGGTGTTGCATCGTCGGTTTGAATTCTGGTGTCCCTGCTGAAGATCCGCTATGTAGAATTGATTGATTGATTGATTGAATATTAACGTCGCACTGTTCAGCTACACGAGGGCTTTTGGCGACAGACCACGTAATTTTGAACCATGGTCAAGTGACGTGGACGACACCTGAGCTGGCACCCCCCTCTCCTAACTCCCACACCACACCAACGGGAGGACGTTTCAGCTCTCGACAGATTTAACGTGCATCGCTGCCCTACACGGCGGGTCTTTAATGGTATTAGGCTCGAACTCGTGGCAAGGCAAGCCACGGTCCGATACCTATACCACTCGGCTACCGCGGCCGTCCGCTATGTAGAAGGCTGAACCTCAAAGCAGATGTTTGAAGTAGATGATACTATATGTTGCTAATGATGGAAATTTTGGGAGATTGCGGTTCCAGCTCTGATTTCGTCCTCGTCACTTGATCGAAATGACGAGGTCGGCGATAGTCCCAGTGAAGCTTCAAAGCTTGACGTTAATCAAATAATCATTCGATAATATATAGGTTTCATTTCTTAACCTATATCAATCATTTTCTGTTTTTTGCTTCTACTAGATTCCTCTACATATAACGGCTCCCTCAAAGGCATATTTCGTGGTGTTCTTCCATCAAGAATTTCAGGAAGAACACATTTAAAAATAAAACTTTTCTATAGTTTTGGAATAATTCCTTTCAAAACTCTTCGTTTGCCTCTATACGCAGAGTTAACGAATCCTTTTTTGCACCATAAATACAGATCACACCATTTCCGTTGTGTAATAAATAACTGACCTTGTATTTGAAAGTAAAATTTATGATTTAATGGTAAATAGATTCCCCTTTCATTGGAAAATTTGAAACCTAGACTATTTTTTTTTTTTTTTTTTTTTTTGTAATTAAAAATTCCAGCAGATTTGATTCAGATCTCGCAGAATAAGGGTATTTAATTTCTATGAGTCCATCATCACCAACCAATCCATCGGGTGAAGCACACAAAAAGGGTTTATCTTTGTCCACAAATAAGCCACATATTTTTTACTTCAGTTGAATATTCCCTCTCATACTGCTTCCGAGCGATCTCCTCGTTTGCCAATCCATATTTCATTGCTGCATTGCATAAGTCTCTACCATACACAATGCGCATCACAAGCTTCGAAAACACGGAGTAGATTTTTTCCTGCAAGCAATTTCTTTGAAAAAGAAGATGAGAGTCTCAACGATCTCTCATATCTCCATCGTTCAGAAGATGCTTGCCCCCTAGTTTCGCTCTCTAAATCATAGATATTTTGTACTTTTAATTTTGAAAGATGGTTTTCCATTAAATTATCGTATATCTGTACTGGCACATGTCTTTAGACATGTAGCGAACATTCATTACACTGAATTTTTCTTCGAATTTATTCGAATCTAAGCCGCACTTTTTTTCCCGATACTTAGGCTACAAAAATTCTGGTGCAGCTTAGATTCGAAGACTGAAAAAAGTTTTTAATGCTGGTAAAGTAAATTAATTATTCACTTTTATTATTTTTTTTATTTCGTTTAGTTAGTGATTGAATATAAATGTCATATTGATCAGCTACACGAGGGCTTTTGGTGACGGACCTCGTAACTTTGAACCATAGTCAAGTGACGAGGACGACACCTGAGCTTGCACCTCCCATCTCCTAACTACCACACCAATGAGAGGACGTTTTAGCTCTCAGATTTAACGTTCATCGCTCCCCTACACGACAGAACTTCAGCGGTACTAGGCTCGAACTCATGACACGCCAGCCACGAGTACGTTACCTTGACCACTAGGGTATCGCAGCCACTTTTCATTCCGTAAATATATCATATATCGATAATATATTTTACACTATTTTTTTCACAAAAATGTGCTGAGAATTTGGGGTGCGGCTTAGAATCTGAACATAATTAATTGAAAAATAAGTTTCTGTTAATTAAATTAGAAAACAATATTTTGTGTTAATAATTGTTCCAATGGTTTATGGTAAAGTTTTACGTCAAATATAAAATCGATGGGAAAAAATTTTTTGTTAGTTAAAAAGAAAATAATAATATAATAATAATAATTGCATTACAATAATTAGATTAAAATTTTAATTTGTGAGCAAGGAGAAGTAATTTGTGTTCTTTAGAGTTAATTCACAACTTTCGATCAAGTATAGAGTAAGTATACTTTCATTCTTCGCGTTAAGTCATTTCGCAAAATTTAAATATTCTTACAGACATTCCTTCAATAACAGACAAAAAAAAAAATCTAAGCTGTATAATTATAAACGATTTTTTTTTAAAGCACACATGCAGAAAATATTTAAAACTTTCCTAAATCGGAAAGTTCGTCAGATTTGAGATGTTAAATCTCTGTACATCATAAATCTTTTCCATTGTCCACTATTTGTAACAATTTGCAAGTTACCATAATTTCAGCTGGCGACTATATTTCAGAAAGATATCGCCAAAAATAAGTATTCGTAGCCAAGAATAAATTCGCTTTTCAAACGATGGTGGTGCCATCTGTTTGAGATAGTCCTAACTACGCCAAAAATAATTCAGAATGAACTTAAAATTTAAAAAAAAGTTAATTAAGAAAAACATAAAACTTAATTCTGGCTACACTAGTCCAAAGAGGGAAGCTTGCTTTCTTATATACTATTTAATTCTACTCTAAAAAAATGTTTTTTTCTGTTAAAATGTCTTTTGCGTTTCCACCTCCTATACTTTAACATAGAAAAGTCAAATTTCATTTTGCAAAAATGCTGAAAACTGTGTAATTTTCCAAAAATCAAAATTCAAAAAAACACTATCCTTTAAACAATTATTTTCTTTATATCCATAAAATTTTTTATTATTATTGGAGCTTTTTCCTACCCACAAATGTCTTTGCCGTTTCATCCCTATCCTTTAACATTGACCGAAAACAGCCTTAACGAGCACTTACTCCGTGTGTATTTGGTGGCATCGGGCATCGAACCCAGGCCTTCCGGTCTGGAGTCGGATGTTCTAACCCATAGTTTCCCAAACTTTTTGTCTCATAGAGCCCTTGTCCTGTTTTCAGGTTTGGGGTAGAACCCCTGCTTATTTAATATTGAATTTTTGCAAATTCATCATAGAAAACTCATGTTAATTTTAAGCGTTTATTAATTAAATTACACCTTCAAAACGTCATTTTCGTCAAATTTTTCGATTTTTTAATTTAAATGTTATTTGAAAATATGAACTTTTTTCTTTAAAATGGTGTTTAAATTTTGTTTCTATCTTATTTAGAACTTAAATTATGGGGATTTAAGTTTCATTCAATAGCACCTTTTTGAACCCGGAAGTACAAGTCAGCATTGCGAAGTAGAAAAAATGTTTGTTGACATTTTTATTTTTCAAAGTATCGTTTAAATATGCAATAGTAAGAAATTTAAACTTTTTTAAATATGAATTTGAGTTTTCAGAATTATCAAGAATATAATTGGCAACAGGTTTTTATTTATATTTTTATCTAGAATCTGTGTGTGTGTGTGGCAAGAAAATAGAGTGCTTTACTGTTTGTTTACATTTGCTTATGAATTTATTTGCTTTGATATTCTCTAACTTCTTAAAATATAAGGAATTTGTATTCTGCCTTTGCTTGTGACCACAATTGCGCAAGGTATAAATAAATGAAGATTATTTACATAGGTTATGTTTGCAACTACAAACGAAACTAATAAATTCTTTGAAACTATTACGCTGTTTAAAGTATTATTTTAATAAATAAACTGTTTAAAGCTGTACAAATAATTAGTTTTATTCTTAGAATATAAATAATTCACAAATATGACGTTACAACTAATATTATTTTATGAGTAAGAATAAATAATTCATTTGACAATATTAATATCCTCTTGTTTTTTATTGGCCGAAATAATCCATTATAAAACATAAATGAGATTGTTTATAAATATATAAGAAACTTAAATTGTAAAATTAGTAGCTTTATCTTCTATCGTGTAATAATAAACACACACACTTTTTTTCTACCGTGATAATTTTTTTTATTGTACAATGATAGTTATGTACTTTCCAAAGCTAAGTAATACAAATTTCAAAAATGTGTTTGCAATATTATTTCTTTTGAGATAAATATGAATATTAACTTGAAAAGTTCACGATTTTTTCCAAATTAGTTAAAATTTTTATACGGGAATTTTTAGTTTAATATGAGGAGCTATTGTACACCTTATGTGAACTTAGTTTAGATAAATGCAATATATAGAGTTTAATAATAGTATTTATCCATAGTAAAAGTTAAATAATGTTTTACAGTTTGTTTAATTCTGACAAACTAAATTAGAACATGACATTTATGGTCTTATTTTTTCAACCCTTTAAAATGTCTTAATCGTTCCTTTAAAATTTTGTTTTTGTGAAAAATTTTTTTAGTTTTCCACAAAACTCATTTCTCGAAATCTATAAATATCTAGTATGTCTATAAGTAAATGCTTTTTCTGCTCCCCCCATGAAGAGGAATTTCTACCACCAGTTTTACAACTTTTCAACTAAGACCCCTTCTACACGCCCTATGTTATCGCATAATGTCCCCCTTTGAATAAAAGTAACTATTTCATTGAAAGGATTGCTGAAGAGAGATTTTTATCGCCTATACTTTAGAAACTTTAGACAAATATTTACGCCAAAGTCCTTACAGCAACCAATGTCATCTTAGAAGCATGTCATTTCTAACCCTGCTTTAGTACAGTTCTCCTGAACCCTCAAGAGAATTTTAGTTTTACTTTATATAAACGAACTTTTCGGTAAGTAAATGAACTTATTTTTTCTCTTATTATGTATTTCCTTTTGCTGCATTGTTTTTATTTATATTACATTCTTTCATGTCAGTTTGATTTATATCTTACTGTTTACTTACACGTGCAAATTTTAGCCCTAACTGTTTTTCAAACAAGGTTCATAATCTTCAATTTTTCTTGCAATGCTATTTATATTTATACATTTTCTATTAAAATGATGGTTGCAGGGACACTTTAAAGCAAGGTTTAACTGGGTCTGGGGCTAGAGCTTCCTTATATTTCAGACTAGGCTTCAATAAGATCACGAGTCGAATAAATTCATCGGTCAATTTTTTTTCCGGTAGTATTCTACGAAGAACTGGGAATATCGGACAAAATGTAAACTGCCTACATGTCATGAACGACTTCCATGTGTAGGCCTAGGCCTACCACCATTTACCGTCATTACTCATTGAGTCAAAAGGCGGAAGTTGGTCGAGGTGGTTTGCTCAATTCTAAGTCATGCAAAGTATTTGCTCGAGTTATTGTTCGTACGAGTATTTGACAACGAATGCTTTGTACCATATATTTTTAAGAGTCACAAGTGGGGCCTGCATTTGTGTAAGGGCCCAGGGCCTCAACATTCATAAGACGTCCCTGGATGATTATACAGTTTCTTATAAAAGAGGCTGAGCCTTAGTTCTCTGCCTTAATGCAATGCCTTACAAAACGCATAATTTTTCATTTTGGTTAATTGATTTCTGATATGTATCGGTTTCTTGCTGTTAGTTATAGATTTCAGAATTAAGCTTTTGGGATTTAATTGATACATCTAAAATCTGTTATGGTATTTTATTTATTTTATATACATTTTAATATAGGTTGTTATATTTATTTTGCTTTAATTATTTAATTTTTTATGCTTTTAGATATATTTTATATTTTGCATTCATATATATATATATATATATATATATACGTGAGCATGTGTATGAGAATTATGACGTAATATGTTTCATATTATTTTGAATTCATTAACTGATATCGAGTTCTATATTTAATAAATACCAGTCAGACATAAAATAACGAAGTCAGTAACACACATAGGAATTTTTGAAAGCGTCGGGTGGGGAGGATCCGGGGCGTATCCTTCTCGTATCATTCCCCAATACCCTGTGAAACATGTTCTTTTAGTTTTGTCGATTGTAGGGAGCAAAATACAGTAAATATTAAATTATTGAATAAATAATTTATTTTAATTAATCAAATTATTGTGTATTAACACATGTGCGTGCGCGATTAAATTTTACGTAATATATACATAGGATTATAATTAATCGAAAAATATCAAAGGCTGTTGTGGGGGGGACTCTGAGACATTCCCTTGTGTGCACCTCTGAACGAAGGTAATACATTATGTAAAACATGTTTTCAAATGGATAAAAAATGCAGTCGATAAGTAATAAGGAAACAATCTAAAGAAACCCAATGATATAAACAATAGGTTAATTCATTTACGGGGAAATAGCATACAAATGTATAAATATACACATAAATTTATGATGTGGCTACATCGAGGAAAAATTACCGTACAAATGTAATTGCATACATTTTATACTAAACTCTCGGACAATATATGTTTGAATAATTTTTTTTTCTTTATTCGGTTTTAGTGCATTGCCCGTAAGATCAAATTATGATACTAAGAACAAATTAGGCTTCCAGTATTTTTATAATCTACAATTTTATTCTATTGGAAAGAGAATGGAAGAATTTTTGCAGCTTAAAAAATGTATAGAAAATAATGCTATTATAGACGTGTTATTTTCAAAATACTAAACAATTTCTTACACTGACAATTCAAATGTAAATAAACTATATATAAATTAGAACAAAACCCTTTATAATAAATTATTAGTTATCGATCACTTATTTATTTAAGTTTTCTAAAGTCTTAGATTCATTATTTCATTTAACTTTAATTATAATAATCTTTTTAAAAAATAAATAATAAAGTTTAACAGTACCTACCATAAACTGATATATTGTAATAGTGTGTAACTTAACTCAGTTGTCTAATAGCCTATGAGGGTCAAAATTTAAGGAAAAGAAATTAAGAACTTCCTATAGTATTGATAAATCAAACCAAAATTACAGGATTATTTCAAATGTCTGACAATTATAATGCTTCACATAGTGTTTTTGACGTCCCCATTGCTAAGCCATACTATTATAAAATTTGCAATTTAATGAAGTTGTAACAAAAATTCAATTTTCATCACAGGAGCATATACTCACTTTCTTAATTATCTTTACATGCATAATACTGAGTTTTAAGGACTCAAACTATTTAAAGGATTTGTGCAACAAACGGAAATAATTAAATCATGAATAAACAAATACTTACTTCTTAAGTAGACACTGAGATTTCAAAAAAGAAAAAAAAACACTTTTACCAAAAGATAATTTTCTTCATTTATCCAAAACTTTCATATTAACTAATGTTCTATGTACACATGCTTCAAGAAATAAACTTTTTTGCAAGTTTGATATGTATACTTCAAAAAAATAAGATAATACAACAAAAAATTTCTAAAAATTGTTACCCTTTTTGTAATGGTTTCAATCCCTTTAAGAATATTTTATAGTAATTAAAGAAAGAAATGACATTAATAAATTTTAATAGCAAAGAATAAGTATAAATAATTTAGAAATCGATAATTTGTGTGTGGAAGGTAAAAATCAAAGAAACATTTCTTTAATTTTTGTAAACATTCCCCCTCAAATTATCATCAAATTGAAAAATATTAGAATAAATATTTGCTCTTGACTTTTAATTATTAAATAAAAAATTACAAACATATATTTTTTATATTATTCACTCCTAACTGACACTGTATTGTATGATAATAGGTGTGAGCTCTTTTTTTTAAGAAATGATACTAATGTTATTCGATAGTCATGCAATTTTAAAAAAAGTAGTTTAATTCTATACTGTCAACCATTCTTGTGCAAAACTATGTAATAAATAACTGCTAAATTAATTAAGAACTAAAATAAATAAGAGCCATACATAAGCGTACTAAGAGCTATAAATAATTGCTAGGATCGAACCTAACTAGGATAAATAAATATGCCAGCTAACACGAGTCGAAGTAGACTATTACCTAATTAGATAAATAAATTAGAATAAAATAAAAATTATATCAAAGAGTTGTCAAGATTATTTCCTAACAAATATACATTCTAAAGTAATACAAAAAATACAATTTCAATCATCATTTATATTCAAATTTATCTGGCACTATTATTCATAAATTTTCTACAGAAGGTAGGAAAAATAATAGTCTTCTATTTTTGTAAATTGCCTTTTTTTCATGTAGATACATATTTTGTTCTATCTTCTCCATTTCAATACCTAAACCTTCTATGATTTGTAGAATATCTAATTTAGCCCCATTTATTTATTATAAATATTTGATACAAATACCCAACTACGAATATTTTATTATAAATTTGTTAGTTTGCGAATATTTAAAAATACGAAATACATTTTTAAAAGGAAATGGAAGAATATAATTTGTATAGGAGCTCTAAAAAGTGGTATGCAATTTGTTTCGAAATTGAGGGGTGAAAGAAGGAAGAACATTTAAAATCTGGAGAAAAAGCTAAAGTAAAAAATTCCATATTTCTTTTTTCAATTTCTACTACTTGTTCACAATCACACTATATCTCGTCCAAATTTTCAATTGTTTATAAAATGCATTTTAAACCGCTCAATTGAGCTGAAGTTTTATATACACCATTATTTTGTATGAAAATACGAAATTTTTTTAAAATATTTTATAATAATTAATTGATTAAAACTAATCATTCAAAGAATTACAAATACAGCCACGTTGGCATTACTTTTGGTGACTTGTGTCTAAACTTGTAAGGCGTTGGCCCGTGAGGGTTACCTTACTCCTACATTTTCCTCTTGACCTAGAGGTGTTGCAGTGAATGAAGAACCATGCGTTGCCATAATCTTAATATCTCTTTATTACAGTGCTTCTCAAACTTTCAATACTGGCGCCCCCCTTTTCAATCACCATTTTTATCGCGCCCCCCTTATACATTAATAATGCACTAAATGCAACAATAATGCACTTTGACGCTAAAGCTACAATACCAGATCTTAATTATAAACCATACAAATTAATAACATAAGTATTAAATTTTGAATACTACTTTTAAGCAAAAAAAAAAAAATAAGTAAGTAATATGATAATTATTACTTTATTTTTCCTTTCTCTAATTTTTAAATTGAACATATTGCAAAATGCGGTGACTGCTTAGAAGACAAAATATGGATATCTGCTAAATACAGAAACATAACTCAGAGGGTCAATTTCTAATCATAAGCATTCTTTATAAAAACTTTGCTTTGCAAGACAAGCCCATGGAAGTCGTTAATACTTATTAAACTTGTTATTAATTTAGTATTAATTAATTAGTTATAAAATACACTGTGCAGCACTGATACATTAAATTATACCGGCCGAAGTACTCTCTCTTTGCAGGAGTTCATTAATAAGAAAATAAAACATTCTTGATATAATAGCTGTATTGTAAGGAGAGTAAAGCCAAGTGCGCGACAATGTTTACAAAAATGTAAAATGTTTTTTTTAAATGATTGCTCAAATTATAATTAGTTTTAAGCGAATTTTAATTTTAAGCCTCACAGAATTAACATTAATAATTGATGTTAAATAATGAACAATAATATAAATTTCCGATGAAGAATAATTGTATTATTTTTAATATTTAAAGCAAAAAGACTTCAACATGTTTTAACCTGGGAGCAGGCGCGCATTCGATACGGTCTAGCGGGGTTATTGAGTCACCCCCATCCTTTTTATATAATTATTTTATTGTACACGATACAAATCGTTATTCCAGTGAATAATTTAATTAAGAGAAAGTTTACTTACCTACTTTCAAGGACTTTTCAATTTGTCTTTGGTAACAAATAAAAAGTTTTGCCAGAATTAACAATTTCGTGATCTGTGTGTCCCACGCGACCACTTCCGGGTAAAAAGTGTATTCATTATGAGTATATGTATGTTACTACTAAAAACAATTGTTTTACTTTATATATTTGAAAATACTCAGCTTGGTCTAAGTCTTCGCATAGTAATCTATCAAAGTGTGTGTGTGTGCTCTCCGCGGTTTTTCAAATTTCATAAAACTGTTTTACATGTAAAAAAGCGCAACCGAGAAATACATTAGTTACAACTTCTATAAATGAGAAAAAAACACATAAGAGAGGGGTTATAACTAACTGTACCAATAACCTTTAAGGTCAAACAAATTACAGCTATAATGTGCAGTATTTCTAAAATAATGAAAGTAATGAATATTTTATGTTCCTGAATTTTTTCGATTCTTGATCTGGGATCTGTTTTTCCTCTGAGTGAGTAGAATGTTACTTTTAAAAAAGAAAACGCAATAAAAACTCTCTCATCATGGGATTACAGCAAATTAAATAAAATATTTTTTATTTGGTTATAGGATCAAAGGTAGCTAATTAAGTATTGAAGAAATTTACTTTTTGAATTGCCTTTACATAAAGAATCAGTAACATGTTGATTTACTTTAATATTATTTTGAGATATATTTTTTGAAGTATGTGTATGGAATGTGGTTTCCAAGAAAACACTCTTTTTCCAGGGGTTCCACGAAAGCACCTTCAAGCTCTAAGAGTTCCGTGAGTTGAAAAGTTTGAAGACCACTACGGTGTGGTGCTAGAGTATTAATTACTTTCTTTAGATAATTTTGTATCTTATCCATTCTGAAGTCTAGTGTGTACATTTCTCTTTTTAATAATCTCTATGGATCAAAACAAACAGAAGCTAACATCTTAAGCTACTCAAAACTTAGATTTAAGTATATTAATTCCGTAACGTTAATTGAGTTGTCATTACCTGCAATTGAAGAAAGATGTAGAATTTTAGTTGCATTAGTTTTAATGCAATATTTTTCTTTTCTAACTTCTATCACTGAGTAAATTGGTAAAACGTTATGCAATGTGAGTTACATGAAAAAAAACTAGACATAATTTATAAATTTTCGAATATTTTTTTAGTGTCAGGTTCTAAAATCCCTTTTGAAAGCTGGGTAATGGCCATTTAAATTTTACAGCTCATTTGACATAATTTCTGTGAAGTAATCTTATTTAATAGATAAGAAACAAATGTGCTTAGCTTAATGAAGCAATTCATTGTAACTTAATTTTATAAAATGAAACAAATAGGAGATTTTTATATCGTAGCTATTCTAAAGTAGATGCTTACTGAAAAGTTGTAACCTTTGTATTCGTCTAGTATTTCAGGTTTATATGACGTAGTTGGCCGCCCATCCGGTATAGGGGTTCGTGACTTTGACTGCGGTGCCGTAGGGTCCGGGTTCGAATCCCGAATAAGGCATGGATGTTTCTGTTGTAATCCTGCTCTTCTTTGTGATGTGTTCTTCACGCTTGTAAGCTTCTGTATGATACTTTGTGGTGCACGGGGTTATAAATGTTCTCAATAAAAAAATACATAGTTTTAGTTTATTACATCATGCGTTTTTTTGGAATGCGTGGTACGTTTTGTTAAAATGTGTTATCTCCAGAATTCAGTGTCAATTTATAATAGCTAAACAACAGTTTTCAGATGTTTGGAAATCTGGGAAGAGACAGTGTAGTATTATTACTCTAGGCAAAAATAAATTTAGTGGGGTCACGTAAAATACTACATTCTTTATTTCATAGTATCTGTTTCTAGTATGTAATTTTTTTGAAAAAATCATTGCAGGAATCTTGATTATATGGCTGAGATTTTAGATACTGAAATGGAACGTGCTAACGCAATGAATGGAGCTTTAGTAGAAACGCAAAGAGATTTGAGCAATATTAATTCAGGTTTGCAAAGGAACATGGCCATTTTTAAGAACAGGGGAGTTATAGAGGTAAGTGTATTATTTTTCTCTTCTAAATATAAATGTAATAGATCTCCACTTAATTTTTCTTTCGAGGGTCTTTCTTTAATTTAAGTTAGACTTGAGTCCTTTAAGACATCGAGTGAAGATTAATTATTTGCCTACCTATATCAGGAAATGCCATTTTAACCCCAACTCTCTAGTAAAAGTGAAACAATTCTTCTTGGACTGCTAAGAATTCCAAACATTACTTTTGGAGTGAAAACTGATGTTCTTCAGTTGATTTATAAGTAGGGAATAGTACCTCTCATATTTTATGCATCTTGAGCTTGGGGACATTATTTAAGTAAGAAAATTAATAGTAGACTTATTAGAAGAACACAGCGCATGTTTTTACTTCGTGTCATTAAAGGATACTAAACTATTAGTTATGAAGCAGTGTTTGCTATTTCTGGTATACCACCTATCGACTTGGTTATTATGAATAATCTTGATGTTAAGGAAAACTGTTTGAGTACAAGCCTTAACACGCTGAGTGGAACGATTCCAGTTTCATTATTGCCATACCCTTCATGTAGGAAACCCACCATTCCTGCAACTTTTACAAATGAAGTCTTTCAAGAATATAAAGCGGTTTGTTTCACAGATGGGAGTAAACTGAATGGAAGGGTTGGTCTTGCCTGCGTTATTTACGAGGAAGGTGTTGAAAATGTTCCAGCGTCCATTAAGAGATGAATGCCTTGTTTTTCAAGCCCCGAACTACTCTGCATTAATCTAGCTGTAAAGTTGAATTAGGACTCTCTCCGCCAGGGTGGAATGCTCAACTTTCTTATTGGCACCGACGCAATCTCTTCACACACTATTGTTTCCTCAATGTAAATTCTACAGAAAAACTTGTTGTAGAGGTTCAATTTACTCTGTACTGCCTAGACTGCGACATCCACTCTTTTTATGTTCGGGGCCATAGCGGAAATCTCGGCAATTATTGAGTGGATCAGTTTGCCAAAGAGGCAACTTGCCAAGATATGAGCTATGTCATTGTCCCACTGGAAGCGTCTAGCTTGGGAAAGAAGTGTTTCTTCCTGGAACACCGAATTCTTGGCCTCGCCTAAGGCTTTGTGGACTAAAAGGTTTTTTCCGATTATTTATCAACGACTTAAATGTAAGAGTTTTGTTACTGAGAGATTTCCAGTTATCCCAGATTCTAACAGGTCATGGAAATTTTAATAGCTATTTATCTAGATATAATTCAATTAGTAGTGTTATTTGTTCTTGTGGTCAGGATGTTGAAACTGTGAAACATGTATTGTTGCATTGCAAACTATATTTCTGTAAAAGAGAAAATTTTAAAAAGGAGTTGAAATATATATGTTTAGTTATTTCCTGGCCACCTGTTTTGTGTTTGTTGGTCAATTGTACTGAAAGCCTTAATGTCTTAAAAAAATTTGTTTACTGTATAGATTTTTAAAGTTTTATCAGTATCTCCAATTATTTATAACTGTGTATTTAGACTCTTTATTTGATGTTTTTGTCTTAAATGTTTTTTTTCTCCAAATTTGTTTTATATGATATAATTATGTTACCACTTACGTCTGTAAGCCTCATGTTAAGCAAAGTGGAGCATGAAAAGTATCAAAGATCCCGACAGGAAAAATTATAAAAATTTATATATTTGGATTGAAAAGAACATTTTTGTGTTCTTTCTCCAGTGCTCGTTCTTGTAGGGACATCTTAAGGCATGAGGCAACTAGTCCCGTGCCTAGGGCTTCCCCATCGGTGGGGGCCCTGTTTTATTCTCGGCTATGTCTTAATAAAATCATGATCCTGAGAACTTTAATGGTCTAATACTGTTCCTCAACATATTCTCTGAAAAAAAGAGATTTTCATACTCCATGTGAATTAGCAACACTGCATTATTATTATGTAATGACTGCTATCCATGTCTAGGCCTATTCCTAATATCATAAACAATCCTTCAACTCCCTATTCCTAATGCGGCGTTCGGTCGACAAGGTTTTTGAGGTTGTGAGCCTTGCACATTTACGAGGGCAATTATGAAGTTTTTGAGAAAAGCGCAGACGAGGCTACAAAAAATTCTAACGGTTTAATTTGAAAATAAAAAGTATTTTAACAAAGCAGGCGACTTTTTACTTACTTACTTCATGATATTTAGCGTAGAACAAATTTTAGACAGAAAAGAAAATGGAGTTGAAGCGAGAACATTATCTTGCTATTATTTTATATCATTTTAAGGCTCGATTAGATCAAGAGGAATGCTTTCAACGGCTGCATTTGGTGACGAATCTGCATGTCGTGCTACCGTATTCAGATTGTTTGAAAAATTTTGCAGCGGTCGCAATTCTTTTTTGGATGAAAAATAAACAAGAAGAACATGTTGGGCAGGACTCCCTGATAATGTGTCTACCATTCGAAAAATATTAATAGATGTTTATCGCTGTACCTACCAAATGATACAAAAGGATCTTAAATTCGGATTCGCAACAATACACGTAATTATTCATGAAGAGTTACATATTAAAAAAGTAGTTTGCCTTGAGGTTCCCCATAATCTACCTGAGCACCAAAAAGAGCAGCGTGTCAGAATCAGTAAAGAAACCCTTAAATTCCAAAATGATATTGGTCGCTGCATCATTTTTAAATTTATAAAGGGTGTAGAAACATACATACCGTTTTTTGTTGTTCCAACACATCAAGAAAGCAAAGTATGGGTTTATGAAGATAATTCCACCCTAACAATGGTGAAAGACAACGAGCAATGAAAAAAATAAGGTATGTTGTTTTCTTCAGAAGTACGGGATTGGTCCAAACCGTTAAACAGTAAGGACAGACAGAAACAGAAAACTGATATACCACTAAATGTCTTCCAGAAATTTCCCAAGAAGTTATTGTTATGGGACTAATGCTTTACCATGACAATGCATCTTCGCATATAGCCGCATTATCAATTGAAATTCTTTAACAAAAACAGATCAAAATAATAGAATATCCACCTTATTATTTGGATCTAGCTATGTGTGACTTTTGGTTATTTTTTTAATCCATAACAGAACTTACATCGTATTTGTTTCAAATTACCGTTTGAACAAGTTTTTGACAATTCATATAAAAAAGGGTCTACTTTTAATCTCAAGTAGGTCCAACTTTTCAATGAGGGCTCAGGCCAGTAAACAATTTTAATATTTCTCTGGGCCTTGGCTTCAAAGAGTTTTAAGAGGTCCCTGCGTGTGTGATTGTATTACATTTTGCGTTGTGTTCTTCTTAAAAGTAATATGAAACTAAAATAACAATATTGCATCTATTTAACAACTACAACCAGATAAAGATGGCGTCAAAATAAAATCCTCATACATTATATGATTGAATCAAAACAATGAATACTTTGATACTTCCGAAGGTATTCAACAAAATATTTCAAACATTTCAAATTGTTTAATTATGCTTTTTTTTCCTTACAGTCTGTTCCATGTAGACGTTTCGATGAAGAATTCCACACTTATTACCTTCAGTGGTATTTAAAGACATCCTTTTCCTCATATAGAAATATCCCATCTATTGCAGAGCATCTTCACCACACTGAAATTAGAGACATTCATCCAATTATAAGGATAACGAGAAAAGAGTTACGGTCAGCAAAGGACTCAAATGTACAAATAGAAAGAGATTTTAAGAAAGTAAGTGCATTTCACATTTCAGAAACTTTTTTTATGTTTTTTCAAATTGACATAAAATTTTTTTCTGAGATACGATAATTGATGAAACAGAGGAGTAAATATAAAATATAAACATTATTAAGTACAAACTATAAATTTATTTGTAGTTTCTATCAAATTGTATATCATAATTCTTTTTACCTCGTTGTATCAACCAGTAGAAGAATTTTTTTTTTTTAATTTTAAGGTTAAAAGAATAGCTGAATTATGGTCAAAATTGCATATGACAGAATCAAAATTATTAAGTGGTAATTAATGTCTATTAATTACCATTAAAGTATCGTATTGTCATCCAAAACAATCGTGTATGTAAAATTTCATATCAGCTGAATTCTTTCAAACATGAGAAAAAAACGTTTTCAAGCTTTGGCACAAGTCGCCAAAATGTTCGCTAAGTCGCCAAAAATAATGTCAACGTGTAATTTTTTAAACAACTAGTTTTAATCAGTTAATTTGTATTATTATAATTAAATTACTGTATTGTCATCTAAAACAATCATATTTATGAAATTTCAACTCAATTGAGCGCTTGAAAATGTATTCTATTAACGATTGAAAATTCCACAAAGACAATTAAATATATAGAGAGCGTGAGCTAATAGTAGGAATTGAAAAAACTTGTCAGCGTATAAAATTGAGATGCCGCGAGAAACGTTGTGTGAGAATAAAAACTCGATTTTCCGCCCTTAAATGTCTTAAAAATACACAAAAAGAAAAAAGTAGATGTTAATTTTTAGTTTTTTTTTGGACTGAATTATATTTGTGAAGCACGTTGCTCGCACTTTTCTGGCAGTAGTATACCGCTTAATGCAATTAATATCAGCGCATAATAAGTGAAAATGCATTTCGTTTTCAAAAAGTAGTAATTATCTTCATTTTTTAAAATGCTCATAATTTTTTTTTAATTAACCAATCCTTGTGATTTTAAGTTTAGTTCCTGGGTTGAAACTCATCAATCAATTTGTTTTTTTCTATTATAATTGCTGTATCAGTCTGGGAAACATTCTACACTGAAATGGAATTTCTTTCTAAAAAAATATTAAAGTGTGCAACTTTTAAGTAAGAAAGATTATCACAAATCCATATATAATTCCTTTTGTTATGCAATTTATTATTATGTTATGATATAAATGTTTTTAAAAGTAATTTGAATCACAAAAATGCATTGAATTTCAAAAAATATGTACTTACGTATTATGCTGGAGACCAATTCATTAAAATCAAAAGATGCCGCCAAACGCTCCTATACACAACCAAATGTGATCCGGGTGTTCAAACACAACAATAGTAAAATTAACATTTTTTGAAATACAATGTCATTTAGTTCTGCGAAATTATTAAAAGATATAATGCATAAGAACCAAAAAAACAAATAATAAAAAGTTTGTAAGATGAAAAAAATATTAAAAAGAGGTTATTGGACTCTCTCTCCAAGCATCAAGTTGAAAACGAAACCATTGAAGTCATTTTAAAAGACCATTTGAAAGAAAAATAAGTAATTATTTCTGGCATAATGTATTTATTTTTTACAAATAAATCCTTAATTGCTACTTGACTCGGGAATTGCTGACTAAGTATGAGCTCTGAAAACGTATCTAGTATCTAAAAAATTCATTTTACACAATTCCTTCACTATTATATATATATATATATATATATATATATATATATATATATATATATATATATATATAAATAGCGCAAACTCTATATATTTATTTATTTATCTTGGAGGAATTTTCAATCGTTAATAAAATACATTTTAAAGCGCTCAATTGAACTGGAATTTTATATACACGAAAATTTTGCACGACAATACAATAATTTAATTATAATTAATAAAAATTAATTTAATGAAACTAATTACTTAAATAATTACATATACAGCCACGTTGGCATCATATTTGGCGACTTAGCAACCATTTTCGCGACTTGTGTTAAATTTTAAAAAATGTTTTTTTCTCACGTTTTAAAACATCCAGTTGAACTGAAATTTTATATACACGAGATTGTATTGGATGACAGTAAGATACTTTAATAATAATGAATAAAATTTAATTACCACTTAATTTTGTGATTCTGTCATTTTTCTATACATATTTATATTAATTGTAACTATTTAATACAAAGTAGCTAAGATAAAAAATTTCTTTGTTGATCTATAAGTAGGAATTTACTTAATTTTTTTTATGTTATGTCTAGATTATCTTTCTAAAATCTACTTAGAAAAAAATCTAATTTTAAATGAATTTTTCTTTGGAAGAAAGAAAAAAAAAGCATTATACGAATAGGGATCAACATATTATCTTTTATAAAAATAGGAAAGGTTCCCTCTGTTCACCTAACGTTGGACCAAACCCCATTTAACAAATTATACAAGTGTTTATTCTCATTGCTCTAATTCTAAAACTTTAATTTATATACAGTATATGGTCTCAATTATTTGTTCTTTTTTCGTCCCCCAAAATTCGTTCTTGGAGCTTATCTTCACGGACACAGCGTTTTTCAACACTTCATTGGCAAAGTTCTCAGATTTTGATAAACCTTCAGTTTTTGTAACTTTCTGGAAAGATGCGCATTCTGTTCTGTTGATTGCTAATGAGTTTTTAAGACAAGACGTTCTAATCACAACAATTCCAGGCCAAGCAATCATCAGAATATTTTGCTGTGAGAGCTTGTTGTAATGTACTATCACAACTGTATTGGCGTCGTTAAATGAAATGAAGCACATATTTGTCAATTCAACACGTAAGACAGATTGTAAAATTCGTGTTGTCAACTTGGCGAGTTATGTTGGACATTAGAATTGTTGTTATAGTATGCAATAAATTTATTACATCATTAGGAAACATATTTTTTTTACATACCGATATAAATTTTAAGATTCAAATAAAATAAATATTACGAAATGATATTTTTACTACGACTTATCAGATGATGGTCCACTTGATTGATTGATTGATTGAATATTAACGTCGCACTGTTCAGCTACACGAGGGCTTTTGGCGACGGACCACGTAATTTTGAACCATGGTCAAGTGACGTGGACGACACCTGAGCTGGCACCCCCCTCTCCTAACTACCACACCACACCAACGGGAGGACGTTTCAGCTCTCGACAGATTTAACGTGCATCGCTGCCCTACACGGCGGGTCTTTAGTGGTACTGGGCTCGAACCCGTGACAAAGCAAGCCACGTTCCGATACCAATACCACTCGGCTACCGCGGCCATGATGGTCCACTGACGAACTGTATCTGAATACATGGATTGCCTAATAAATGTAACGAGATTATTTAAGAGATTTCTATGTTAAATTGTAGAATAGTGGTGGGGAGGGGTAGCTTCCATGGCGACCAATATCATTAGACAAGCAACTTAATTTATCGACTGGTATTTTTAATGACCGGAATCAATAGCCAAGCAACATAATTAAACGATAGGTTTTTCAAAAATTAACAAGTTGTAATTTTTCAATAAAAATAAAGAAATATCAATGTGAAAAAAATAAAGTATTTCTAAAGCTATCAGTATACATATAATGAATAAAAGTAAAAAAAAAGTAATTTTTTTTTGTTATTTATAGGTGTAAATCGTAAATTAGAATATAAAAGAAAATGGTATACTTACGCTCAGGAAACATCTAAAAATGTGTAAATTTCACTTTCACACACACTTCCAAACATACATCTCTTCAAAAGATCATCCAATCGGTGAGAGAGAGAGAGACTCTTTTTTTCGAAGAAGTAAGTTCGAAAGAATATAAGTCCCTGTTTGAGTTTTGCATCCACATATTCGTCAACATCAGAATCTCAAGCATAATCGGCTTACTTTTTCGGAACAGCTATTCGTAATTACTGATCTTTTTACACATTGTGCACAATCGTTCGTTTGTTTCTGCATTCTCAAATATATCCATCATTTAAATTCTTTTTAAGCAAACACATAACTTTCTTGCAAATTAAACATTCAGTATTTGCAGCAATCAATCCTATTTACATATACCACTGTATTACATGCACACAATTTGCTATTTCATTCCAAAAAAAAAGCTAATCCTACCTTTCAGACATACTCGTCAGCATAACAGCATAAATCGAAGGAACAAACGAAAAAGAGGAAAATCGAATAATTACAAATTGCAAGGGAAAATTTAAAAATTCCTTCACGGACAAAATTTTAATGCAAAATAGAAATTAAAAAATAAATGATTGAATTGTTAATTTGAAAAACGTCTGCCGGGTTAAAAGCATCCGCAAATTGTTTAAAGAAATAATAGCAATTAATTAAAAAAAACGTGTGACCTGATCTGCATAAGACCATAAATCATAAATCAAGGGTTACCATATTATACAGTCTGTCAGAATGAATTCGTTATCTCATCATTATATCTAAATAAAAGTCGCCAAATCTATCTTAAGCTCCCCCCCTCCTAATCTACATTTAAGCCTGTGTTATGCGTATGCAATTTTATCTTATGCTTAGTTCAATGCACTTTTACAAAAATATGTTTTTGAACAATTTATGATAAAAACATGTTTAAAATTCATAAAATTATGTCGGGTCGCAAAACATTGCTGATTGATTAGTGTGGAATGAGTGAGTGAATATTAACGTCGCACTGTTCAGCTACACGAGGGCTTTTGGCAATGAACCACATAATTTTGAACCATGGTCAAGTGACGTGGACGATACCTGAGCTGCACCCCCTCTACTAACTACCACACCACACCAATGGGAGGACATTTCAGCTTTGTACAGATTTAACGTGCATCGCTGCCCTACACGGCGAGGCGTTAGTGGTATTGGGCTCGAACTCATGACATGATGTGATCCGATACCTTGACCAATGGGCTACCGCAGCCCGATTAGAGTGGTATAGATTATTACAAATGAAGATAATATATATATATATATATATATATATATATATAGTATTTTTTATAGTATTTTTTTAATAATAAACAACGAATTATTTTCAGACCTTAATTCACGAGAATTCTCAAAATTACTAATGTAATTAAGACCCAATATCTATAAAAGTGGATAATGATTAAAAATTTACCAATTTACGAATTTAAATTGGCTATTCCAGCTGAAATGTTGACAGTAGATACAAAGTTCCCTGAAAGATAATTGCGAAATCGGCTACATTCTGTATACAAAATAACAATTTAGAATATTAATTATTATTATTATTATCATTATTATTGATATGAGTCAGGAAATGTCACGATGTGGGAGAAATCCTATGAAAGATATTTAATTATTGAGTGAATTAATTATTTTTTTATGTAACAGCTAAGGGCCTTCATGTATTCCTTCTGCGATTTCATTTTAAGTGGAAATTAAATTAAATGGGTTTAAGTTTCAGTTCATGAATCGGTGAGGCCATTTACTAGCATTCAGAGTGCATTCCATTGAGTCTCTACCGGAATAGATTTCAAAGTGTTCTTCCACCAGCGAGTCCGCAGTCGTATCATAAATTTAATTTTTACATGAACACATACAAACGCACATACACGTACATTCTCTGATATAATTTATTACTTCAAATTTACGAGGTTCGTCGCCAAAAGTTCTCGTGTAGCTGAATAATGTGACGTTAATATTCTTTCATTCAATGACTCGTATACTTTGTTCTGATCAAATCTGGAAACCAGACAAAACCTTCATTATTCGTGTTTTTAAAAAGTTTCCCTTAGTCGAATGCCTTAACCCTTTATCTACCGTATTATGATTTACTGAAAATGTTTTCATGCAATATTTTTTTGTACAGTGACAATATTGGAAATTAGAGATATATATATACATAAATAAAATATTCAACTTTGGGAAATTTAATTTGTTAGAGCTAATTAATTAAATTGGTGCTTTAAAGTACCGTCAGTCCACAAAGGTCTCAAATAGGGTTTGAAATACCGGGATACCGAATACCGGTATTTTGACCCATTTGCGCAATTCTGTAATACCGGTATTCACAAGTTAAAATACCGATTTTGCGGTATTTACTAGAAATTTTTAAAATTGTCTACTCTATATGTTCAAGGATCACCAAAATAGCAAAATAGTGTACGGTTTTTGATTTTCTGTCTCCCTAACGGGCGAAATTAATTAGACTGGACAGTGGCGCAAAAAGGAATTTTCCAAGGAGGGGGGTTCCGGGGTAGAAAGTTCACCATTCTGGTATCATGCTCCTTTTGATTTTGTCGATTTGGGGGGACCAAACACAGTAAAAAACTAATTTTTGAATAAATAATTAGCATAAATTAATAAAATTAATCATTAATAACATGTAATTAATTAAATTTTACGTGCTATATACTTAGAATTACAATCAATCGAAAAAAAATCATCGGTTTGGGGGGGATCCAGACCCCCAGGACCCCCTATCTGCGCTACTGAAACTGTGCATATAATAATGCATCGCCCAATCAAGAAGTGATAAAATATGTGATACATCCAAAGAAGCGGACCAAAACTATTTTATTACAGCTCAGAGAGATACTGCACACGCGCAGGATTTGTAGTCTGAAATTCGTATTTGTGAAAACAGGGTTGTATTTGTGAAGAAAGTACGGAATATTTCAAACTTTTTCAATTGGTGTCTTCGTTATTCACATTGTATTTGCATTCGTACTTATAACTGAAAATGAAAAGGAAGAAAAGAAACTAAAGAATTCAGTGTTGGTCAATTTTTTAATAAATTTATTTAATTTTTTTACCCACAAACCTATCCACATTCAGAAAAATTTGGTACAGTTATCGAAGATGATGACACTAATGTCGACACTGAAAAAAAATTGTCTCTTGAACAAAAATTAAAAAACATAAGTAAAACAAATATTTCACAAACGAAATGCAATACAGAAATTAGCTTATGCAAAAACTCACCCAAAGTTAAAAAGATTTCTTTGAAAAGATTAGAGATTTAGCGGTAAATACCTGGAAAAGTATATCACGCATTGCTAAATGTACCTCCAACTAGCGTAGATGCAGAAAGAGCGTTTTCGACAGCAGGTAATTTTTGCACAAAATTACGTTCCAGGCTTAATGACAGTACAATTGATGCTTTATGTTTTTTAAAAACACGCTTCAAAAATGTGTAATAGTACCACAAATTGAATAGTGATATTTACACTTCTTGTGATTTAAATAAATAAGATGTTCCCTTACTTTTTTGTGACTATATATTCGCCGGTATAACTTATAAGTTACAAATTGTTTTTTGTGTTATTAACACTTCTAATAAAATTGGCAAATAAAAGAAATAAAGAACTGTGTTTTCTAAAATTTCTAATACCGATATCCTGGTATTAAGATTTAAAAAATACCGAATACAGGTATTGAGCTTTTTTGGTTCGGTATTGCAATCCCTAGTCTCAAATATTCCCATAACATGAAAAGAACAAATAACACTTTTAACGCAGTTTTAACTCTTAAAAATGTTATAAATAACCAGAGAACACTAATATTTTATAGCACATATTTTTTTTTTTAAGAATACTAAACTTTTAAAATTTATTTGCTTTTTTTTACACATAAACTTTATTTGATGATATTCATATATAGTAACAGTTTTTTCATTAACAAACATTTACTACGCGTTGTCCATTTTGAGGGAGGTTTAGATTAATTTTTTTTAAAAGCACTGTATCATGAGGTAAGAAATGCTGTATTTTCTTTACATAAACTATTCCACCTTAAGTTCAATCACTTGATCGTCATCCTAAGAATGTAAAGAAAACTCCAGCAGATAATTTGCTGGCACTTTTTCATCTGTTAGTACATCGTTGATTTCAGATAGTAGGTTCTGTAATAAATCCAAAGCCTCTTGAAGACAGAATTTCTTTTTTCCAAACATTCTAAGATGAGGAAATAATAATATTAATAATATCCCCTTGAAAAATCTCCTATATTATTTTTAAATCTCAGTTACTCATAAAGATATTAAAATGTTGTTAATTTTTGAAATAAGAATAGATATTTCAGTTAATTGTGTGGAAGAAAAAGAAACAGAGATTCAAAATTAATTTTTTTTGAAAACGTTAAAATAAAACAATAAAAAGCAAAATAAATAAGCTAAGCTTAAAGAAATGCCCAAAAACGGCATAAGTCTATTGCACTATAGCGATGACTCTACACACCACAAAAAACAACAAAAAGCCACACGGACGAAGAAAAAAAACTAAATCCTTGACTGAGTTCTTGCTCCAACACCCAATGTGCTGTCGGCACTATAAAGTCATTTAACTGTAAAATAAATTATATACAGTGTTCACTTAAAATAAACAGTCAAATCGTTTTCTAAGGTATTCTTTTACATATAAAAAAAGACACCTTTTGACATTAACAATTTTTTTTGTATCAAAAATGACAATTTTCGGAATCTGATAAAAATATCAGCTGAAAACGCAACTTCTGCTAGAAAACTATTCGCTCTCCCCACTAATATACTCATCATAGAACCCCTTGCAGCCATATATCTTGAAAGAGTGGATTTAAAGGAATAATCCTGCTAAGTATCGTCAGAGTATTCGTAAAAATGTTTATTTTATGTAATTTTAAATTGAGAGTGGTACTTATAAGTACAATCGGTAGATAAAGGGTTAAAGCAGTTGCTGTGCGAAGAAATACAATGCTCATGAATATTATAACTAATGACTTTTTTTGGAAAATAGAACCAGTCGGTTAAACAACTTGTAAAATTGACTATCTGATGTATTCATACATTTATATAACACCAATCAGTACTCTGATACTTTGACATCAGAGATTATCTTGGTAAATTAATAAAGAAAAGTATGAAAAAAAACTTATTTATAAGAGGATTTTAAGATTACGATTGTGGCTGTGGAATTTTAAATGTGCCACAGCTAGAGATGAGTGAAATTCTTTATGAAAATGCAAACTAGGCAAAAAAAATGCAAATTTTTATATTACTATACTGGGAAGGTACTTTTAAAATAAATGGAGTGAAATGGGAGCAAAACTACACGGATACAGTTAAACATTCTTTTCGATTATCAAGGCTCCATTCTTGTTTATTTGATTTTTAGTCATTTATGCTTAAGGAAAATATTCACATAAACTCTATTTAAGTGAATACTGTAAACAATATAATTGTTTTTTTATATATATATTTCAGAAGTCTCTGCGAAGAGAAGAAAATTCCAAAGATAAGAACAAGCATATCTGTGGGCATGCCATTAAAAAAAATCCCTTGAGAAATAATCACCGATGAAACATGTAAAGAAAAAAATTTTATAATAAAGTTATAAAAAACTAAAACATGGAATGATATTTTTTAAATAGCTTAAAAACACTTTTGTAAAATTGAAGCATTCACTCGATACATATTTAATTTTTTTTTTAAATTTGTAAGTTGATCACGATTTCTTAGTTCATAGTTATTGTTTACTTACTTACCATTTTACTTCTGAAAAATTCTTACGCAGACTTTTAAATACATTATGAGTCATTATATATCCATATGATACTTGCGAGTGATTTAGACTTATCACATTTATATTGTATAAGCAGCATATGATAGTATTACAGGACAGAGTTTTTGAAGACCTTACCTGATTTTACTGTTCCGTTAAAATTATTCAATCTTATAATGTTCACAATGACTGAGACCTTCTCAATGGGGCGAATTCAAGAGGAAGTGTCTATATCGTTTGAAAATTTTATGAAATTAGAAAGGGAGATGCATTAGCATGTCTTCTGTTTATTATAGATGTAAAACAGGGATACTCAAACTTTTTTTCTAATGGATCGCATACATATGTCATTTATTTTACGTGGGCCGCATACATATTTTAGTTGTTTTACGGATGCCACAAAATGAGGATAAATAAGGGGGGGGGGGTTAGAAATGCATTAAGACAGTGTCTGTCAAACTTTGGGCCGTGCCCCCTGAAAGGGGCGTGACAACTCTACAAGGGGGTCGCGAGCATATTGAAAAGTCGGAAACAAATGATTATTTAAAAAATTATTAATTTACTGAGAGTAAACAAAAAAAACTATTATGGCACAATAAAAATTAAAATGCACATTTACACTGATATAATACACTTATAAATGTATCAGTACTGCACGATGTATTTTATATTTAATTTAACAATACTAAGTTAAAAACAAGTTTAATATTTACCAGTGACCTTGTCATATATAAAATTATATACAAAAATGTACTATTATCTTTATAATTTGTACTGTTTGTAATTAGTCCCGTAACTGCTGATTAAAAGTAACGCAATTCGCTCCCAAACGACACCGTTTTCTACGTAGACCTGCTATGTGGCGAGTGTGATGTATTGGAAGGGAGGGGTGAAATAAAAGGAATAAATAAGCAAATCCTCTGAAATCCTTCGAAAACTCTGTCAAAGTCATTTTATTGCATTCTAAAGCTTTTTTTAAGGTTCAAAAATAATTTTTATGGATAGCAGTGTACAGAAAAGATAGTACTTCGGAGAACGACGTATATATACACCCAGGACATACAATTGACGTTTTAACTGAGCGAGACGTATTTATACACCAGTGACACCTAAGAGATTAATTGGTATATTGCAGCTTTAGCGTCCAAGTATAGTGCTATTTAATTCAAAACATTGCTATTGTGTGGAAGGGGGGCGCGAGGGAAATTCTGAATGAATATTGGGTCGCAAATATTGAAAGTTTGAGAAGCACTGCATTAAGACCAAGATAACATTCCAAATTTCTAATGTGGAAAATTGATCAAAATATAACTTTTGTTTTGCTTTTTGTAACTATTATGTTTGTCCCTAACACTAAATTAGAAGCATTTAAGAAACATTCCTTCACAATTTCTGCATCGGTAAACTGTTTCATATGATTATCAGTAATATAACAAACTTCATAGGTTATCTTTGTTGCTTTTGCAAAGATTATTCAAGAAAACCTATTTATCACCTCTTGAAAGAGATCTTCGAGGAAAAGTGTCATTGAATGCTTCCTGTTTATTGGTATTTTTTAAATATTTCACTTTCGTGACAATTTAAACAATTTCTGACCCATGTTTGCTTTTCACTACAAATTAGTGAACCGTCCCAGTCGTCTTAAAACGATATATTTTCTTCGAATATTTTTCGCTTGCAAGATATGAAATGTAGTTAAAATTCAGTTACACCCATAAAATTGTCATTACTCCAGTGTTTACAATCACTAACCGTAACTGTTTTTAATAGAAAAAGAATATCAATCCATACCGGAAAGACATCAACAGCAAAAAGCAAAATTGATGTATTTGATTTCTTGACAAACAATTTCCCACCAAATTTTTAATACAATGTTTTTAAATAAGTGAATTTCTCAGAGCAACGGGCCATACCTGGGCTACTTAAAAAGGCTCGGTGGGCCACAGGTTGTGTATCGCTGCTCTAGAGGGTGTGTGATCAGGGATGCTGGTATAAATGCTACACGTACTATATTTAGTAAATCAATACATATTTTGGCAATAACGATGGTGTTGACAATATCGTAAAATCGAGAGCTTTCTGGTAGTGGAGAGATCTGCTAGAAGAATTAATCTAAAAGCGAATATGGAGAAGACAAAATATATGTATTATGGTTGGTAGGAAATCATCCCTTATTAGTTTGAAATTGACTTCTTTAAATTTGAACATGTGAAAAATTGTACCCATCTAAGAACAAAAAAATTATATATTGTTAGGAATTTTGTCTACAATTGTGTAAATAAATTGTAATTGGTTGTGTAGTGCATTTAAATTACTCTATGTTATATTTAATTCATGTCAAAATTGTAATATTCACAAGCAACGCCGTCCCTTACGTTAAAATGATGAATCAATGCCGATAGAGCCAAGTTGGCATCATTTTTGGTGACCAAGATGGTGGTGACCAATTTGGTGACTTCGGCGAGTTCGGTACCCTATGGATACTTCTAGAAATTAGTGGAGGAATCCATAATTTCAAGACCAATGGTGCAAACGAATCTATCTTGAATTATCCGTGAGGATTATAAATAGAGATGCTAACTGGAAGTTAGTTAGTCTTGTTTTGAC
This sequence comes from Trichonephila clavipes, assembly GCA_019973935.1. Taxonomy (NCBI): domain Eukaryota; kingdom Metazoa; phylum Arthropoda; class Arachnida; order Araneae; family Nephilidae; genus Trichonephila; species Trichonephila clavipes. Next base: position 27,730 of record BMAU01003038.1, on the reverse strand, counting down.
TAGCGATTAGTAGACTTGCCTTAAACGTGCTTACCGATTAGCACGGACAAGCGGATGAATAATAAGTTACATGCATGTATTTTAAACACTGATAATTGTGTTTGAGTGCAGTTAAAGGTGTGAAGACTTTTTTAGATTTATGCGAATATTGCTGTTAACTCCTGTATTTAAAATATTGTTTTCTCGACAATAAATTATCATCGCTCTTAAGAACTGTCTTGTGCTTTGCTCCTGATAAGCATTAAATCCTCTCGCACCCCAAATCTACGAAACAATATATTCCAAAATGACATGAATCCTGAAATCAGAAAAATAGCTATTGCAACTTATCACTGTTTTTTTGGTTTGAGATTTTTACCAAAGTCTTGCATAATAAAAAGTATGATAAAAATACTGTTGTATCAGGTACTGATTAAATCAGTTTTAACTTATGCCTCAAAGACATGAACCTTGACAAAAAAGAAGAGATCTTGGCGCATTTTGAAAGGAAGGGCCTGCGATTCGTATTTGGTAAAGTTCTCGATAGTAATAGTGAGACAAGAAGATACAATTCTGAAATATATAAGATTTTAAATAGTTCGGGTATTATTAAGTCCCTGAAACTAAGTAAAATGAGATGAGTGGGACACATTAACCCTTTAACGAGCGCAAAGCTAAAATACACTTTTCTGTGATAAAGTACTTGATAAATGTAATATTTTTATCCTCTAAAAACCTTATTTAGTCACAAAAAAATCTGTTCAGGGGTTTTATTCCTGAGTGGTGGATAGACGTTATAGCCACTGCGCGTTTACGACGTTTCACTTACTTTTTAGGACAGAAAAAATGAATAATTTTACAATAAATTTTTAAATGAAAAATTAACATTTATGCTAATAACTATTTCAATAACAATTAAGTACAAAAAGAAAGTTCAATAAAATAATAATAGAATAATTATACAACAAAGAATACTTAGAATAAATATTGAAATTTGTGTATATCCACAGTTTATATTTTATTTAATTTATTATAAAAGTTTTAAATAGAGTAATATTTTTAAGTATTTAAATTAGTTATTTCACAAATTTGATGAGCGATTTACTTAGGGACTTAATAATATGCAAACGTTTTCTCCAAGCAGAAAAGCTGTAATGAAAGATTTTCGAAGCTGAGAATTTTGTACCACATATTGTAAAGAAAGTTTGTTTTTTATTTCCAATCCCCAACAATCTCACGTAATTGTAAGTGCTTTCTCTCCGGTTCAGGAAATATGTCATTGTTCTGTTCTATGTGGGCAGTGGATAGAGCGTCTATCCACATATAAAAGCTTTTCAAAAACCTAAATAAAACTTTTTTTTAATTGTACAATTGCTTAATTCATTCAGATGAGAGAAAAGTATACTTAAGACATGTCGAAATTTGTTTCAAAGTTCAGACATTTTATTTCTAGTAATCAAAATAAAATTTGTAGATTTACACCAAGAAAAACTGTTTTTAACTACCCATCAGAGGACAGGAAATGTAAAATAAGGTATCGTGCTGCCATACGTATTAATTTATATGCGTTTTAGCTTCAAATAACGCGTATGGATAGACTAAATATCAAACACCCGCTTGGAGAAAAATTTTTTTAATATGTGACTAGACGTATTATTATCCTCTTCCCGCTAAAGGGTTAAGTAAGAATCAGCCCAGAACGAACAGCATTAAAATTTTTAATGCAGCTCACTCTAATAAAAGATCAAATGGAAGGCCTAAAAGGAGATGTAGAAACTGTGTGGATGCGGACTTTGCCATTTTAAAAGGGAAGAACTGGTGATTAATTGCTGATGAAAATTCATAATGGAAATAAGGCGTACAAAGGGCTATCATGTCACTGCTGCTGCTGATGACGATTTATACAGGTAGTACTAATACAGCCATTACTTGATTTCAAAATTAACATGTTTTCCAGATGACTTGCAAAAAGTGGTAATTGAAAACAAAATTTGCTTCACTTTATTTTTAAGATATTCAAAAAATGTTTTTATGTCCAGTATATTGTATATAACGTTACTATGCAAAGTTTGAATTTCGTATCTTAAATTAAACTTTTCTTCACTTTTTTAATTCCTCAACGAGTACAGGTTTAATTTTCCGCTAAACACGGTAAGTACACTGCTGGCCACCGTAAATGCAACACTCTTAAGGAAGCATGCAAATAACATGAAATTTACAACATGTATTAGCAGATGTGAGATATGCAAACTATTAGAATTTCAGCGCAGACACAAATCACGCGTGCCTGTGGCGCCACCACAAAGCGCTATTTAAGACTTGGAGATTTCGACGATTTCAAGTTCGGCAATGGTGTTTTTCTTGTGTTGAGATTGCAACACTTTAACATGAATTTCACAACATGTATTATAGCAGATGTGAGAGAGAGATATGCAAACGAAGACAGCAAATCACGGAAAACTTTTCTTCACTTTTAAATCCTCAACGAGTACAGGGTTAATTTTCCGCTAATCGCGCTAAGTACACTGCTGGCCACCGTAAATGCAACACTCTTAAGGAAGTATGCAAATAACATAAAAATTACAACATGTATTAGCAGATGTGAGATATGCAAACTATTAGAATTTCAGCGCAGACACAAATCACGCGTGCCAGTCTGGAGACACCGTGGAGAAAGGACCACAAAGCTGCTTATTTAAGACTTGGAGATTTCGACGATTTCAAGTTCAGGAATTCTGTTTTTTTTTTTCAAAAAAAAAAGACCAATATGTCTCGTAGAAAACAGAGATCAGCTTTTGATCAAGTATCCGAGTTTGACAGAGGAAGGATAGTGGCCTACCGAGATTGTGGGTTATCTTTCAGGGAAATCGGTAGTCGTGTTGGACGAAACCAAACCACTGTAATGCGGATATGTGACCCTTGGATGCAGGAGAGTACGAAGAGACCAAAGATTAGTGGGCGCATAAAATTCGTGGTCGATCGCATCCTCCTCAGTGCACTACTTCACATGAAGACAGGCAAATTGTGCGCATGACAGTGGCGGATTGCTTAGTCACATCACGAACCGTAGCACAGCGAGAATGTAACTCATCATTCAGTGTCTGCGCATACCATTCGACGTCGTTTACAGCAGACTGGTCTGTACGCAAGACGTTCATTGCTTGGTCTACTCTTGACGCAGAACCACAGACGTCTTCGCGGCTAATGGTGCGATGAAAGAAGGATGTTGGCGGAAGAATGGAATGATATTGTCTTTATTGACGAGTCGCGCATCTGTCTGCCACACTGCGAAGGTCGGATTCGAGTCTGGAGACACCGTGGAGAGAGGATGCAGAAAAGCTGCATTATGTACTGTCATACTGGTCCTGAACCGGTATTATGGTATGGGGCGATATTAGATATCACTCTCGCCCTCCTCTAGTACGCATTGCCTGTACTTTAAATAGACAGCGCTATATTTCCGAGGTGTTCCAGCTAGTTTTCCTTCCTTAACTTCAGGGCTTGGCCACAGCCTGCTACCATATAGTTCATATAATTAGTTTTTTTTATTCCTGTTTATATGCAGAGTTCACAATTGTTCTGAATTATTGCTTGGAATTTTCGAAATGAATTTGAAGTACGATTCTAGGCTGGTAAATAAAAATTTCTACATCATAACCACATGTTTCAATCTTTCTCGTAGTACCTCCTTTATTGGGTAAGGTGGCGATCTCGCTGATCATCATGGGTATAGATTGGATTCGAACGAAATATGCATGGGCAATCCATTGAGTCAAACTCGAAATGAGGACAATCAAGTAATATGAAAATTTTACTTTTATTAAGGTATCCGACTACGTTCGGAACCATGATTTTAAAAAAGCGCATAAATGGATAATTTTCATGATACTTAGTGTCACTCAGATTGGAATACATGCATAAAATTGTTTTAAGGAGATTTTGACAAAATTGTTTTATTTAAATATAATACTTTGGTAAAAAATTAACTTAGAATAATCTTTTTTCCAAATGTGCTCCTTTTGTGAAAAATGACTCTATTATAATAATATTTTGCCTGTATATAGCTCAGACCTCTCTTCAGAGTCTCAACTAGAATTTTTAAAAAAATCACATTTTTTTGGAGTTCCCAACAATTTAAATAATTACTGGCGTTTTTTTCTTAAAATTACTCCCCTGTGTTGTCGTATAATATGAATAAACCCACTTCCAAGTTATATATTTCAAAAATTCTAGTTGATCCTCTGTAGATAGATCTGAGCTATACATAGGCAAAATTTTATTATAGTAGAAGCATTTATCACAAAAGGAGAACATTTGGCAAAATATTATTCTAAAATAATTTTTTGCCAAAATATTATACTTGAATAAATGTTTTTTGTCAAAATGTTCTTAAAACATTTTTATGCATATATTCTAATCTAAGTGACATTAAATATCTTGAAAATTATTCATTTATGCGCTTTGCACAATCACGGTTCCGAACATAGTCAAATACCTTAATTTAAATACGAGCGATGACTTCGCAGTATACAAACAAAACAAGCTAAAGAATAAGAATTCAATAGTACTTATCTAAATGAGATATAACCCCTGGAAAAATCAAAATTTTCCGTGATTTTGAATCGTAAAAGGGGCTACAACAATATGGCTCTTGCATTAATGAATGAGGTAATGTGCTTCATAATTTTTTCTCTATTAAATACATCGTTTGCTACATAAATATTCGTGCTAATCCATAACTAGTTATGCGTTATGCTGTAAAAAAAAGAAATTTCAGATAATGATACTTTTATGTTTGTTATAGACTTGAACTTACTAGAGTTTCTTTCTTTTGGAATGCTCCATTACTATAAAATGGGTTGAGAAATTAATTTTTGATCTTTAATTTCTTGTTTCTTATACTTTTTAACTTACATTAATTGAAAAAAATGCACTCCAAAATATTTAAATGTCCGGTACACGTACTGCATTGCAAGTAAATAATTAAAACATATCAACTTTTATTTCTTAAATAGTAACAAAAAGAGATTTCAATGTCGTAGAAACATTCCGCAAAAGTAGTCAAAACATCATTCATATTTCTATTTATACTTTGTCTTCCTTAAGACATTACTAATCCTATTTTAAATGATTTTTAAATCATAAGAAATCCAATTTAGCTACTAAAAGCTAACTATAACCTAACAGCTTATAGCTCCCTTGCAACGACGAGTGATTGGGTACTTTTCATTCCCCTGCTTTTAAACGTATAATTTAGGTGGCGTATGTATGTTCTTTTTTTTATATTTTTAATTATTGACAAATACTTTTGCAACCGGTTTCCAAGCAATGGCTTCTAAAGGCATAGGAGATCTACCTTTAAGGTATCCAACTTCCCTAACATCATGATTTTTTTTCAAAAATTGACAAAAAAATGTTATGATTATATTTTTTAGGCTATCTTATTAGCTTAATAAAAATATCAAGTTTTTTTTATTTATTTTCCAATATTTAGAACAAAAACTACAAGTGTTTTAGTAAGAGAAGATGCCATAACTTTACACAAGATGTCAAACATTAAAATACGTTTTTTTCGCAAAGCTCAAACGGAGACAGCGATTGCTCAAACAGTTTTGGAAATAATTCGCTGAAATTTTTTGTGCATGTTCTCTGTACCAGTAAATATGTTTTGACCTTCAGATTTATCAATCACTGTTTTATTTCAAAATTTGCAGTCCTTTATGTTAATACAATCATTGTTTTTTAAGCAATTTCATATAATCACCAACATAAAGTACTCTAGTTTTTGTACAAATTAAAATATCTGTTATCCTGAAGGTCCTTTCAAACATGAATAACAAAGTAACACATCAAAATTGAAAAATTAAAAATTTATTTATAAATTATTTGTACAGAGCGGGCTCCGTTTATGTAATTTTTTGTACATTTTCACCAGATTTTTTTCCAATTTTAATATTAATAAATTTTTCTGTTTTCAATTTTAGGATTTTTTTCTTAAAATAAACTTAAAAAATCTAAAAATCGCTAAAAAGTCCCCATATTTCTATTTTTTCAAAAAAAAAGTCAAAATTAGTCGGATACCTTAATTAAGAAAGATATAATGCAAGAGATATTTTAATCGTTATTAAAGAAGTGTGTGGCAATTGGAAAATAGGGGTTAAACTAACTCGTGAAAAATTATTTTGACCGAAAAAAAAATGCTAAAACAGCGCAGAAAAGGTACCTCGTGACTGTTGGTTACTTCAACAATTTGATATCCTTGAGCTTCCTGTGGCCGCGGTAGCCGAGTGGTATAGGTATCGGATTGTGGCTTGCTTTGTCACGGGTTCGAGCCCAGTACCACTAAAGACCCGCCGTGTAGAGCAGCGATGCACGTTAAATCTGTCGAAAGCTTAAACGTCCTCCCGTTGGTGTGGTGTGGTAGTTAGGAGAGGGGGGTGCCAGCTCAGGTGTTCCACGGCACTTGACCATGGTTCAAAATTATGTGGTCCGTCGCCAAAAGCCCTCGTGTACATGAACAGTGCGCCGTTAATTTTCAATCCATCAATCAATCATGAGCTTCAAGCAGGTGAAAATTTAACTGTGTCACTAGCAGAGATGCAAGGAATTTTTTTCCCCTTTCTCTGTTTAACTAATGCTATCAATAATAAACTACATCTGCATTTCCTTATTATTTATCAATTAATCGTTTGCAATAAGGGTAAAAGGTATTTTTCGAAAGATTTTAGCTATTTATGATAAATTAATTCATAAAATAACTTTACGTTTTATATATTTTAACATAATTTAGGGTTATTTAACGAAATACCTTGTTATTCTATGAAATAACTAAATGATACACTTTAACGATAACGTATATATATTTCAATAAAAATAACATTTGTGAAAGGAGCAATTTTAATTTGCAGCCTCTATCCCCCCAAAAAAAAAAAAAATGAAAATATCTCATTTCGATTTGCAGCTCTGTAAAATGCATTTGACACGAACTTCAGAAAAGACTCCCACATTTCTTTTTCAAAGTCTAAAAGAGTAATGTGTGGAAATTTATTCAAAGTAGCTATTTCCGATAACAATCTGTAAAAACTTTCTCCACACTTTCCTTTGATGGCATCTCAGGTCGTGTTTGGATAACTTATGTCTCTGAAAGCAAAGAATCGATAACAGATGCTTTGGTATTCTGACCAGAAAGAATCAATTTGCTACTTTGTGAAGAAATATTTCGTGTTCTCAGTCAATTACTGTTCCAAAAAAATCTGCAGTAACTACTTCTCATGAGCCTTCATAAGTCTTAATGTGGTTTATTAAGAAAACACCGCAAGCATTTTCAATTTTTTTTTTCAATTTAATGTTAAGTAAAAAAGAATAATTCAGATAAACTCAAAATTATTACATAGAAGAGGGAGTTATTAATAAAGTCTATTGTTGCGGTACAAACTACTTCAAACAACCAATAAAAATCCAAATTCAACTTTAACTTTTAAATTTAAGAAATAAGCATTTCTGTGTGTGGCACTGCTTTGGTAAAGAATTGTTAACCATTATTATAGCCTTACACTATATGTTTCAGAAACTTTTTCTCAAAAATATTACCAACGTTTTTTATATTTCAAAACGTAATACACATAAAAAAAGGATGAAATTGTCACATGTTAATGTATATAAATTTTACTCGGTTTTAAAATAAAATTTAGATAAAAAGTAAAAAAAAAAACGAATAAGAAAATATACTACAAATCATTAATTTAAAATAAATTTATCCGATTACATACACTTGCTATTTTGCCATATATATTATGTCGTAATATTTCCAGAAACTCGCAAAGATGAAGAATTGTAAACCGAACAAATTTAAAACAAAGGAAAAAGTACAGTAACAAGTACTTTTATATCAGAGGATTCGATGTTTACATCATATGAAATGTATAAATTTTTTTAAAAAATAAGAGTTTTCGAGGTAGGCGTTGACAATTTCGTATGTAATTGATTTTAAAAACAAAATTTCATTAAAATATATTAATATCATGTTTAACATCAATCAATAGCAAATTCTCTAAAAAAAATAGGATTACTTACTGATTATGCAAATTTGTTAGCATTTTCAAATCTTTATCATCACTATTATTTAAATTTTAAAAGTACTTTTATATTTAATTAATAGCCGAAACAGAGCGAACCAAAAAAACAACATAAAGAAGAAAAAATGCATTTATTTATATATTATTTAAAAATTTACACAAATATTAAATTAAAAGTTCATTCTGTACTTATAGCTCATATGCAATGATTCCTAATACATAAGGCAAAAAAGCCCATGTATACGAACAGATGTTATGAAATACTTTTTATTTAAATATTTTTCCACAATAAATAGATTCTGGGAAGATTAAATTTAAAATCTCTGTGTAATTGTTATTATAATAAGGTACTACAATATTAAAAAAATGAAATATATTTATTATGGTTTGATCCATCTTGTGAATTGTAGTTTGTTTTTTTCCAAAATAAAGAAAATTTTTGCATTACTTTTCAACTATTGAATATATTTATTTTTAGATTTTATGGAAAAGTGTTCTGAAATAGTCACTCAAAACTTATCGTTCCATATTTTACATATTCATATATAAAGATTTGCTTAGTCAGGCATTTTTAAAGAACGATGCTCAGCTTAAGGAAAGAAATTAATATTAAATTTATTTCTCTCTTATAGTGTTTGGTTTATTTATTATTTTACTAAGAAAAAATGAAACATAAATTTAGGAAGCCAAACTACAGAATTATCTAACTCCATTTTTGTTTATTTCGTAAAGTTTCGTAAGGTGTTAGATCTTCTTATAGCAAGTGTAATTCATTTCAAATATATATATATAAGTACGGATAATTAAATTATATTTAAAATTAAATTCCCTATACAACATTTAAGTTTTATTTTCCATTACATCTTGAAGTATTAAATAAAAAACCCAGTTGCTTCTTTCAACAGATGATCCAACCACAAAACATTCCTAATCACAGATCAGTATATTTTAAAGCCCTATATATGTCAGCAATAACTTTCAAGTATAGCCCATAACTAAGAATGGTACTTCACACCTAGACATAAGTGGTAGAGCCACTTAGATTTTCATTTGGCGTCATTTTTCTCTGAGAGTAACATCTACTGATGACTAGCTGAATCAAACCAATTTTAACAAAAAAAGCTTAGTGCTGACTTGAAACATGTCATATATATATATATATATATATATATACATATATTAATCTTTTTTTTTCTAACATGAAATCTTACCGAACAGAACATTTTTTAAATAATTTTCCAGGTTTGTTCGGATTACTTGTTATAACTTAAAACACAATAATGCTTTTTTTTCTAAACATTTAAATGATTAACCAACTGAGAATGATCCTACTAAGGAAAAATTACCTGTGAGATTAAATATATTTTAAATTACACGCAGATTTACAAACACTAGAATGAAGAAAGAGTAGAACATAAGAAACCATTTTTGCCACTAATAATATTTAAATAGATTTAAAATGACCACTTGAGAGAATTCAATACATTTTTTCACGAAATTATTTCAATTCCCTTTAGTTCCTACAATTATAGTGACATTTCGAATGAAAATTGTGCACTCAGACACACTCGTGTACTATATAATTAATTTAAAACTAAGGCAGGTCTTTTATACCTATTTTTTTATACACCTATTTCTTTAAACGCTTTATACCTTTTATACGCTTGGACAAATGACTATTAATTAAAAAGTTATCAAATTTATTATTTAACGTATTTAATAGTATTTGCTCATTTTATCAAAACATATATACCTAATAATTTTGGTAAAGTCGTCTCTACTAATTGTTTTTGAAAAAAAGTGGTTTCCCCGGTTTTTATTCCCGAAATACAAGACATCTGAAAGTTTTTCCTCATAATCGCCGCATGCATATAGCAAAGCAATAAATACATTAAGTTTAGTAGCATTTAACTTCAATTAGTTCCCAAATGCTTCTTCTGTACAATTTATAATATGATCCCTTTGCACATCTCTCAATGGTAAGAGAAAATAACGCCCTCATCTGTCCTTACATTGTGTGTCATTTGGCGTATCCCTAAAAATATTATGCACTGGTGTCCTGATAGGTTTGGGACTACCCTTTACTTCTTCTCAAACTGTTCCATCAGTTGCTGCTTGAATGTGTTGATTCTCTATACTTATATCACTTTCGGATGAAAATAAAACTATTTCTTTTCTTCACTATCTCACTCTCTAACTCTAATTCACTTGTCGTGAGGAGCTCTTTATTTCCATGTTCTTTCAATTCCAATATTTTTTTGTTAATTACATACTGAAAAAATTCTTCTTTTGTATCTCCATTATCTTTTCTAAGTTCTGTATAATTTTCAAACACTTTGATATTTTTAGGGCAAATAGCCATCAAAGAATATTTCACTATGCAAAGAAGGAAACATTTGCGTATAGGTTTCGATACTTAATTTATCTCCCACAAATACGCAATCAAATCCAAATTGCATAAAAAAATGCTTTAGAACTGCTCTTCTTGAGATTGTTCTTCTTAGTATTGTTATTATTTATCCTTTTCAATTGTATACGACTCTGAGATAACCGTTATTTTATAAACATTTTGTAAATTTAAAATAGAACATAAAATATTTTCTCTACCAGTTAAATTAACCAACATCGGTAGGCAGGCACACAATAATTTCTTCTTACAAAAGAGAGAACAAAACAGGAAGTAAAGACTGAATATTATACACTGAAGCGCCTTTGAATTAGGGATATCTACCTAGTAAAAAGTTGGGCCTTCTCTGACCTTGATAATGGCCACCGCACGAGGAGGCATACATTTCATAAGTTTCTGGAAACATTCACGGAAATAACTTGCCAAATATTGGCTAAAACTGTTAATAATTCAGTAAGGTTCATCGGTGCTGTGTGATGCCCTGGTTCCAAAACATCCCGAAGATGCTCAGTAGGATTTCAGTTTGGACTTCATTGTGCCCAATTTATGACAGAAAAGTCAGAGGAAACCTCATCCAATAGCTATCCTGGAGTTATGAGAGGTACAGGTGTCATGCTGGAAATCTCTATTACCGTGTGGATAACACAACAACATAAGCGGATGGAGGTGATCACCCAGAAAATCTATGTCCCTGCAACTGCATTGAAGGAGCTTCGTACACGCACCAAAGAACCCAAACAGTGCCACGAAAAAAAAACCCAGACCATGACTGAGCCACCATGCCCTTGTACAGTTCTAACATGGCATGCGAGATCCATGGTTCAAGAGCTGACGCCATATTCTCAACCTCCCGTCGGCATTAAGTAATCGGAATCGAGACTCATCAATCCATGCTACTTATTTCCAGTGTCTGTGTTTTCTTGCCTTGGTAAAACGTGTAGCCCAATTTCGAGCATTGAGCAATAAAACTCTCGTAGGTGGACGGCTCTTGAAACTCATAAGGTGAAGCAAGCGTTTCACAATCCGATTACTGACTGAACGACTGGCACCATCTTTCACCTGGGTGATAATTTGAGCTAATATTTGAATTCACTGACTGCATAGAATACGCCTGAGTCGTCTATCTCCACGCACTGTCATAACTAATTATCCTTTGCAGTTTGCCTGATTGCTAGTTTTTTGTCAACCATCCATGTATTCTTGGTATACTCTAGACATGATCGACGTTGAAAATCCTAGTGTCGGACGATTTCGGGAATTGAATGACCCATGCGTCACACGCGTACACATTGTTCACTTTCGAAAGTGTCTAAATCCGGCAGATTACCCATACTGGCAATTCCAATAACTAATTCAGAACAAACACAATATGTGGTATAGATGCAGTTATCACAGCATCCTTTTTTGCGCATAAAATATGCGCAGCGCTACACAATTTGCATAGCTCTTGCTGCCCCTAATTCAGTGGCACTTAAGTGTATTAAGTACATATTTAAAGAAAAGTCATGAATTTTGATAGTGGTATTATAGTGTTTAAATATGTACATATCTTGCAAAATTTCGAAAAAAAATGGTCAATTTCACTGGTATTGGTAGGTTTGTGCTAAAAGACAGTGAAGAAATGAGTCAAAATCATCTTTAAATAACACATTTTATAAAATAAAGTGTATTTGGATGTTTTATTATTTATAGCAGTACATTTCTTAAAAGAAACATGAGAAATGTGTATTTATTTAAAAAAGTATGCATTATTATACTACAAAATAAACTTTTGTATTTAAGACTATGAGACTAACAGTTAAAAGAGGGTATTGCGATACATATATATCCTCAGATGGTTGTAATTATGGCGGAATATTTAATATATTAATGGGAGATTGACTTAAAACGTATGGGCGAGCATTCTAGGGGATCATCTAAGAGAAATGATCGATACTCTGAAAGCGTTCGAAAGTCACTGAAAAAATATATGCAAGCAATTGTTTTATTGTTAAAATAAGTGATTATTAAACACCCGTAAACAGCGCCGAGGAACTTGGGGTCTGAACATAAGCGATTTTTCACTGGTGCTCGAAATATCTTATTTACGTAATGGTGTTTAGTGTGGAATCATTTATAAATGGAATAAATTTAACATAATAAATATTAATATTTGGTTTTCCTTTTTTTTGAAAAAAATAAATCAACCGTTTGTGCTTTATGCCCTGAACAAAATTCCGATTTTTACAACTTATGAAAGGATACCAAAAAAACTTCCGGTTATCTACTAATAAGTTGCTACAAAAGTCCTTTTAAATCAAGTAATGAATGTGTGGTGGTGTGATATCTATTAGAACTAATACCAACATCACGCGAAGACGATCGTTTTAGTGTGATCGGTAAAGTACTCGCATTCGTTCGGAACGGAAAGTTCCTTCCTTCAAATCTTATAAGAATATTCTTCAATACAATCAGAAGACTATTTTTAAATCAAGTAATGTAAAGTTCTGATATCTTAATTTATGTGTATAACGTAAGTGTTTATACTTTAAACTGTTATTTATTTAATTTATTTTTTAAATTTCTTCGTATACTAGTATTTATTATAAACTGCACTCATGTTAATAAATTAAGGATAATTCAGAATCACAAAGAAATTGAACTCTAAAATAAAAATTTCACCTGTAGAATTATCACACACATATTGAAGAAGAATATAGAAATTACAGGAAAACACCAGATGGCGTGGATAGTACATTTATAAATGTCACAATGACGAGAGTGTAAGAGAGGGGTATATAAGATATGGTGGCAAAGAAGTAAAATTCTTCACAAACGCTTTAAAAGCCTTTCAGTGAAATAACCGCATAAATATGGCACAAAGAAAGCATTTGGAGGATTTTTTTACGTGGTAGAATTATTGGACGACTGGAATGTGGACGTACTCAGCCGGAAGTATCCGAGGATCTTGGAATCGCCCAGAGTGCCATCTGAAGGCTTTGGCAACGATTCAAAGATGATGGTAATGTGAGTAGATGTTACAACACAGGTCGCCCCCCGAGTTACAACGCCAATTAAGGACCAATGTTTGGAAGTTACTGCCAAAAGAAACAGACGGAGCACAGCATCAGACCTTTCTCGTCAGCTTTCTTCAACTACCGGTACGACGGTTTCAAGGCAGACCGTGTAGAGACGCTTACGGCACCTTGGTCTATATGCTCGTAGGCCTGTCAGATGTATTCAACTTATCGCAACTCACTGCCGCCGGCGATTACGCTACAGTAGAGAGCATGCATTGTGGACACCACAGCAGTGGTCTTGTGTGATGTTTTTCGTCGAGTCCAGGTTTAGTTTGCAGTTTGATTCTCGCCGAACTTTTATATGAAGAGCGCCAGGTACCCGTTACCACCAAGAGTACCACCACCAGGTACCCGTTACCACCACTGAAGGTAACCGCTACAGTGATGCCGGATGGCTCAATTGGGGAGGAATTATTCTTGGCTCCAGAACTGACTTGCATGTTCAGAGTGTAACGATGACAGGCCACATCTATCGGGATGTCATTCTGGAACAACATGTACGTTTGTTTCGGGCGTCATGGGTGCTGAATTTCTGTTTATGGATGACAACGCCCGTCCTCACCGTGCAAACACTGTAGACGAATGCCTTCAATCGGAGGATATAACCCGTATGGATTGGCCCGCACACTCACCGGACTTGAATCCAATAGAGCATGTGTGGAATATTCTTGGCCAACGAATTGCAACCCATCAACCAATCCCTCCTGTCTACCGGAGCGTCGGAGGACATTGCTTGATGAGTGGTGTAATATTCCCCAAGATCAGATTGATAATTTGATACTCAGCATGCCTAGGCGTTTGCATCGTCTGTATTGCATCGTCCGGGAGACATAATCCGTATTAACCCTCATACTAACCATGCTATACTGTTTTTTGTAAATAGGTTCTTTTTTGAAATTTGCTCCAGGGCGTAAAAATCGCAATTTTTATTAACTATGTCAAACATATAGCATCGTTTTTGCTCTTTACCTTTTGCTTAATAAATAGACTTTATAAATAAATCAAATTTGTTTTGATTCTGTCTCTTTCTTTGCCTGAACTTCATTAGCCTTAATTTATTGACATGAGTGTATTTAAGGTATCTTACTATTTTCAGAACCTTGATTTTCAAAAGTCCATAAATGTATAATTTTCATGATATTTAGTGTCACTTAGATTAGAACATATGCATAAATATGTTTTATCGACATTTTGAAAAAAATTTATTTAAATTTTATTATTATTACTATAATTATTACAATTATTTTGCAAAAAAATTAACTTAGAATTATCTTTTTTCCAAATGTTCTCCTTTTGTGAAAAATGCATTTTTAGAATAATTATGTGCCTGTATATAGCTCAGACCTCTGTTCAGAGACACAACTAGTATTTTTGAAATATATAAATTAGAAGTGGGTTTATTCATATTTTACGACAACAGAGGGGTGCAATTTTAAGAAAAAAAAAAACGCCAATAAATATTTCGATTGAAGGTAACTGAAAATAATGTGAATTTTTCAAAAATTCTAGTTGAGCCTCTGTAGATAGGTCTGTGATACATGCAGGCAAAATATTATTATAATAGAACCATTTATTACAAAAGGAGAACATTTAAAAAAGATTATTCTAAGTTATATTTTTGCTAAAATATTATATTTAAATAATTTTTTTTGTCAAATTGTCCTTAAAACAATTTTATGCATGTATTTTAATTTGAGTGACACTAAATCTCATGAAAAATATCCATTTTTGTCCTTTTTAAAAATCACAGTTCCGAACGTAATCAGATATCTTAATTGAATCAGCTGTTTGAGGAAGGTACTGAACTCCCAAACTGTTTGAAAAAAAATGTAAATTTGACAATTTTTTTTAATTATTTTTTTTTTGAACTAACCTTTGTTTGAGATTTTTACACAAATAAAATCTCTTAAATGCAAAAATTAATAATTTTAATGTAGGTGATCGCTACACTCCAGCAGAAAATAAATTTGTAAGTATTTATTAATATTTACTGTCAATTTATCTCTCTAAAATAGCATTAGTAAAATAATTGATTCAAGATTGATTTTCACAAAATTTAAGATTGATTTTCAATCACGAAACTGGGTGACGTTTTGAACAAAATCACTCAGACATTAGCTGAAGATTTAACTGCGCTTGCGCAATAAGAGGCGTTGCGCGTTCTATTTTGACTTATGACGAAAAACACAAGAATTTGAATAGTTGAAGTAAAAAAATAAAAAGGTGGCGAAATGAAGTTTTAGCTGGTGATTTCCTTTCTCTAAACCTCGGTTGCTTAACTTAGTGTGGCATTGCCCATTCAATCAGCCGTGTATATGGCAGTTAGAAGGTGAGTGACTTAGTGAATTTTAACGTCGCACTGTTTAGCTACACGAGGGCACTTGGCAACGGACCACGTAATTTTGAACCATGGTCAAGTGATATGGACGGCACCTGAGCTGGTAGCCCTCTCCTAACTACCACAACACCACACCAACGAGAGGACATTTGAGCTCTTGACAGATTTAAAGTGCATCGCGACCCTACACGGCGGGTTTTTAGTGATATTGGGCGTGAACTCGTGACAAGGCCAGCCACGATCCGGTACCTTGACCACGCAGCTACACGGCCGTTAGACAAGCAAGCAAAATTAATTTTCTATTTTTATTGCAATACTTAATACAGTTTTTATATTATTTCGTGCAAAATTTATTTTGAAATTGGTAGCATATCAAGAATTATCTCTGTATTTAATAACAATCCGCACGACTTTTAAAATCTTTTTTGTCAATAGATATTTCGAAAAACTGTTTTTATTTTCAATTACAACCAAAACATAGTATTTAATTTGTTGCGTACCCCAGTTGGAGTTGACAGAATGAAGAATTATCTCATTAAATAATTTTTATTTCGTAACCCTTTAAATTATTATTGAGTTTCAATTAAGTTATGGGGAAGGAGCTGGTTTTTGCCAAATTTAAATATTTATAATTAAAAGCAGATATTCTCTCGGCTTGATTTCCTACGGTCGCAGTAGTTCAGTGGTCAAGGTCACTGACCAGTCTCGTTGTGACGGGCTCACGCATATTTTCATTAACATGTCCTTTTGAGTTGGGTTATTTGGAGCCAGAATGAATGGCAACACTTTTCCCACCAACCCAAGAAGTAAAATGTGAAGGAAAGATGCAAATTAGGAAGCTTTTAAGTAACAGAAGCTCATAGTAAGCTAGGTGGCTTTTGGGGAATGTTATGATAGTCCGTATTTAGAGTGCAGAGAGGTTTTGAGAGGTTAAGTGACAACCAACAGAAGTTATCCGTGACAAAGAGCCCTTAGGTCAAGGTGTACATCATTGCACGTCAGTGAACCGCAACTTTAACTAGGATCAGACTGATCGCTACACCATTCGACATTAAGGTAAGAGTGTTTATTTAAATATTTGGATCTGTAAGAACATTGGAACTAAGCTTAGACGAGTTAGTTATTGATAGTGGTCCGAGTTACGTTATTTCGGTATTATATAATGTTTGCTTAGTCACCGTAGATATATTCTCTCACATATCATATTTTCTATTCTGTTAAAAGTTTAAGTTAAGATCTTAATAAAGTCATTTTAAGATCATGGCAACTGCTAGTTCTTCAATTATTCTTACACCTCTAGCTCACACTGATACTATAGGAGAAGGGCACACGAGGTGGGCGTCCTTGCATCGTGGCTGACGTATCATGAGTTCCACCTTAGTGCCGTTGAAGACTCGTCACACTATAGGGAAAACACGCTCAAAGGTTGCTAAAAATTGTAAAAAAAAATATGAAAAGACTTCGGGATGTCCTCATTTCTAATACTTTGGAAACTAACTAAAGTGATATTTCAAAGCATATATTTCCAAATGCCCATTTAAAACCTTTTTACTACAGTGAAGTATACTCCCGTCACGCAGACTGGGCTATTTAGTATTACTTATTTACAGGCCGAGCTTTTAAGTAATTTCGTGCTTACATAAATTATTTTCTGGTCTTGTATAGTTATGGAACCTTCATCTTCAGGTATGTAACTATAACTATGTTTGAGGTATTTTTTTCCTTCATTATATAAATAAATTCAGGTGGCCAAGAGAAATTTAGGTGTGTAATTAAATATCAGGAAAATTTAAGAACAAAAATATCTTGTTTAGTTCTAAACATTATCAAGATATGGTTGTTTCTTGAAATGAAAATTTATTGTAAAGCTCTTAGAAAAATTTATTTTTTCTGTAATTTTTGGCTACTTTACGATATAAAGGGTACTTTTTTAGAGGTATAGAACTTTAAATTGCAATAAAACAACGATGTATTATTCGATTGACATTATTTTTTTTATTCGAAAGATAATCTCGTGGCATTACATTTTAAATATGATCAAGCAAGGCGTAGATTCGTCGAATGGGCCCAAAACGAGATTGCCGTTCTTCCCGATTTTCATAAGCGAATTTTGTTTAGCGATGAAGCGAACTTCTGGTTGAATGGCTACGCCAATAAACAAAACTGTCGCATTTGGAGTGAAGCTAATCCACAAGTGTTTGTCGAAACACCGTTACATCCAGAAAAACTGACTGTTTGGTGCGCTTTATGGGCTGGGGGAATCATTGGTCCGTACTTCTTCAAAAACGATGAAGGCCACAACGTTACAGTCAATGGTGATAGGTATAGAGCCATGATTACTAACTTTTTCATTCCTGAATTGAACAATCATGATGTCCAGGAGCTGTGGTCCCAAGAAGATGGCGCAACATGTCAAACAGCTCGTGCCACAATCGATTTATTGAAAGACACGTTTGGTGATCGCCTAATTTCACGTTTTGGACCTGTGAATTGGCCTCCAAAATCTTGTGATTTAAAACCGCTAGACTATTTTCTGTGGGGCTATTTAAAGTCATTAGTCTATGCGGATAAGCCACAAACGCTTGACAATTCGGAAGACAACATTTGCCGTGTTATTGCCGATATACGGCCACAAATTTTGGAAAAAGTCATCGAAAATTGAACGTCCAGATTGGACTATATCCGAGCAAGCCGTGGCAGTCCTATGCCAGAAATCATATTTAAAATGTAATGCCAGAAGATTATCTTTCGAATAAAAAAATTCATGCCAATCGAATAATACATCGTTGTTTTATTGAAATTCAAACTTCTATAGCTCTAAAAAAACACCCTTTAGATCAATTTTTTAATACCTCACACAGATAATAATTTTATCCGAAATTGTCATTATTAACCAAAAATTTTTATGTAGGCTTATATCTTCTAATGCGTTATTTATTATAGGATAAAAACTTTTAAATGTAATGAAAAGTTTTGGGGAGATTAGAGTTTCGAGCAACAATATGAGTATTTGATAAAAAAATAAAAACTGGAAAAATGAACGAGTAGTTATATCGAGGATTTCAAAAAACAATTGATAGTTTATGTATGTTTGAAATCATGTAGAATAGAAGACAATTTTAAAAAGAAGAATAAAGCATGTGACATCACATCTTGAAAGCTTCAACCCTAAATAAGTCAAATGATAATGCAACAGTTGATGTCGATGATAATGTGATGAAAATTAATATGCCTTAAATTTTATCTCCAATGTGTAACTAAGTATTATAATATATTATTCACAAGGAAGTAGACTCAGAGTACTTATTATTTATTTAGTTTTTTATCTATAAATATGTATTTGGCATTTTTTTAAATTTCACCAAATTCCTTATATTATTCTTCCTAAATATTGTTATTCATCACGATTCAATTCACGTTTATTTATATATAGTGTAAACTGTATCACATTGCCAATATATATTCAATGTTTATCACACTGTATATAATACTATATACAAATACTATCTTTTTTTTGTAAAAAAAGTTGTTTTAATGTGTTTTTTGAACTATTATTATTCAACTATTATTTTTCAACTATTACTATTAGCTCACGCTCTATATATTAACTAATTAATGTATTTATTTATCTTGGTGGAATTTTCAATCGTTAATAAAATACATATTAAACCGCTCAATTGAGATGAAATTTTTTTATAAATGACTATTATGGACGACAACACAATAATTTAATTATTATTAATGAAAATTAGTTGATCTAAAAAAATTATTTAATGAATTACAAATACAGCCACGTTGGCATCTTTTTTGGTAATTTCTGTTGAAACTTGAAAAGGTTTTTTTCTAACGTTTTAAAGCATCCAGTTTAACTGAAATTTTTTATACACGATTGTTTGGGATGACAATACGATGCTTTAATGATAATGAGTAAAAAATAATTACCACTTAATGTTATGATTCTGTAATATGTTTATACATTTTTATATTAATTGTAACAATTTAATAAAAAATAGCTAAAATAAAATTTTTATTTGTTGAACTAAGCAGGATTTGACTTAATTTTTTTATATATTACTTGTTTAATAACTAAAAAAATGTTCTTCACAATTTTTTTTCTTTAAAAGTATACATGTCTAAGAAACATTCGATCCTCTTTAGAAAGTCTTACAGCTTTAATTTATTTGATGGCACTTATGAGGGTCTCGAGCCACAGTGTGCGTCGTATAGAGGGATACGAAGTTTTTTAAATGTGTCGAGACTTGGACGTTCGCTCGTTCGTGTGGTGTGGAAGTTGAGAGAAATTGTGCCAGCTCAGGTGTAATCCTCGTCATTTGACCGTGGAAAAAACTTGCGGGATCTGTCACCAACAGACCTCGAGTAGCTTTGCATGCGATGATAATATAAATCTCGCTCACTAATCTTGATTTCTTGAACTCGCAACACAAAATTCTCAATAATATCTTTCTTGATGCACTAACTCTACTTTAAAATAGCAAAATCACGTTCAACTGCTGTATTCTAGTTTTTTTACTCTTTCGAACTCATTTCACTAACTTTAAATATTTGTTTTTATTTATATATAGAAATGATGTTTCCTTTACAGAAAGATATTCTCAAGTTTCTTCGAAATATATCCCCTAGAGAAGAAGGGTGTGAATTTAACCCATTATAACATTTAAATTCCGTAGAATTGTGTTCTTGTATTTTTATGCGCAGTGGCACACAAGAATTGTTAAAGGAGTGGGAAGGATTGCAAGTCCACTATCTTCATATCATTCTCCAAAACACCGCTGAACATAATCTTCTACACTATTAAAATTCGTAGGTAAACAAACGTTTGTACATCTATTTTCTCACGAACTGCACGATGCAGAAACTTGCCGAAGGTACCAAAAGCTCGGGAATTATCCAAGGAATCCGTTTTCACCATTTATGTTCCAATATTTCAATTAGTTAAAAAGATGTTAATTAAAAACCTTTGTTTTACTCCTGCGTTTTGTTTCTTCCACCACACAGAGTGAAAAACCGGGAGGTGAACATTTTTTTTTTTGTCCCCTACGTTTTTAAGACACGATCTAATTTTTTCTATGAGACTGAGACAAAAAAATAATTACAGAATTGAAAAGAACTTTCATTTCGCCACAATATGGTATAATTTATTTTTCAAAATACAGATATTATCTATTTTTACGATTTTTTCTAAAATGTGGCATAATTGATGCGTTTTTGTGAAAAAGATTTCTAAATCGTTTCGTTTGAATTTTCTTTTGTGTTAATGAAATGATATTCTACACTAAAAAAAGTTCGTGTTTTTCTCTTTTAGAAAGAAAGAGAGAGAATAAGTCATTTAAGAGATAAAACGTCAAAAACCTTTTTTTACGATTTTATTAAAAAATACTCAAAAGTTTAATTAAGTACCTAATAACTCCTTGGTTTATAAAAAATAGTCTCTGGAAACTTTTTTCCGTGTGTATAACAATATTAGGAAAAAGGAGGCAATATTAGGCAAAGATAGGAAAATTTGCTTAAAATTCGTTTTTTTCTTAAAATTGCTTTTCGTTTTTACCCCCTTTGCGAGAGTTAATAACACACACACTAACAATTTAATTTTTTTTTTCATTTTTTATTTAAAAATTACCGTAATTTTCAATTGATGTATCAAGTTGGATAGCATTAACTTAAAAATGAAGCCCTAAAAAAATTAAAACTCAAATTACGCAATTTTACAATATCCAAGGGATTGGCGGAGAAAACCTGTTTGGCGCCAAATAACTCTTTCCAAATGTGCATGACACGTTTGATGAAAGGTTACACTAGAAAAGAAGATGCCTATAAATATTGAAAATAACTAGAATTGGGGAAATTGAACATCTCTCCCTTTTATTTTTACAGTCTTTTCACACCTTTTCCCCCAATTTCGTAGCGCGTTTTGCAGAGCACTTGAGCACTTGATTGCTACCGTTTGTACCTAGGTTGAAATCAACACATCATCGCTTAATTTTTATGATTTTATAAAAAAATACTCAAAATTTTATTCGTGCATTTAATAACTTCACCAGCAATTTTGTTATTGAAAAGATAATTTATTTCCCCACAATACACTTCTTTTTTTAAAATAAATACAAAGATAATTTACATAGTTTATGATTTTTTTCTAAAATGATTCATTATCAATGCGTTTATATGAAAATGATTTTTAAAAACCAATAATTGCATGAAACCTTTTTCCCGTGCATCAAACATTTCAAAAAAGGCTCACAATTTTCTAATTCAACATTTAATATAATTGAGAAATTTTGTTATTGTAGAAATTTCTACTTTTATCGACATACATCTATTTTTTTAATTGTATATATTCGTTTCCGGGGCCTGAAAAGTTGCAAAGTGAGGGAATGAATATTAAAGTCCCACTGTTTACCCACTGCCGAGAGCTCTGATAGCGAGAGGGGAAGGGGAATTTCCATGACAATATCTTATGCATTTAAAAATGTTCGTACAATGTCGGAGGGAAAAAAACCTGTCTGACAAAGAAAGGGAACGAAAAGAATTCGAAAAATGGAATTTGAAGTTATACAGTCGGTAAAAGCAAGGCTAACTTGATTCGCTAGGATGCGACAAAGAACCCCCCAAAATAAGTCACATGATCAAAGGTGGGACGATTTTCCCCACGTTTGATCATCGTTTCAACGGTCTTCCATTAAAGCTTGTGATATAGTGCTTTACGGTACCACGTGCTTTTATATATGAAGTGTAGTGAACCCCCAGCGTCAGCGATACCATTGGATATAAAGAAAGGTAGGATATTTATATTATCGCATAACTTTATGCTTGAATCATTATTGAATTTATTTTTAGTTTTCAAGATAACTGAGTATAATAATCTGATGCATTTATGCCAACATCACTAGTTATTTGTAAATTAAGATATGTTATTCTATATGAGAAATTGGTGTTTAAATTTATACATTTTTTAATCCATCAAATCCTTTTCTTAAAAATATTAAAAGTTTTATTAATAACATAACCTAAAACTCCTCACATTTTATAGCAATGCCTCGTTATTGTTATGTACCCAACTGTTCTTAAAATTAAATACCTATCCTCACATGTTCCCGGCTTTCCATCCTAATTGAATGAGATAACTTATTGATTAAAATATTTCAGTGAATTGCTAAATATACTCTTAATACGGTTAATGTTTTTGAAGAAATTCGCTTTATTAATTCTGTTCATCATGATTTATGGCTATTTATTCTTAAGAAAAGTATATTGAAATTTGTAATACAGGAAAAATTTTGCAAGCTGAAAAATAATTGCGCGTTAAGAGCGTGCTATCTTTGCACTTAGTTATAAATATGGTACTATTTCACTGAAAAATTTAACTTCAAATTATTCAGGAGATATATATATTTAATGTTAAAGTAGATATTAAGGATTTCAACGAAATAATAAACATTTCAAATAAATTAGAGGATATCTTAATAAAAAAGTATAAAATTTTAATGTACATTATGGGTTATGCGTGCATAATATAAAATTCGATTGCTCCGATTGCAAATGTATATTTCTTTCAAATAAAGAGATCAATTTTGATTCAGAAAAAGCAGGACAAAACATTTGAGACTTCTGGATAGAAGAGATTTAAAAAAATGCCCACAAACATTGCTATGAAAGTCATTTCAACGCAACATCTCATTTTTAATTTGTTAAAATCGAAAACATTCTAATCACGATTTCTTAAATGTTAATTGCCAATTATCTGTTTCCAAACACAAAAGAAGCATATTTGGAATTATATGAGTTGTAGAATGTCTCGCATTCGTTTCATTCATCTTGTGTTAAGTGTAACGCACCTGCATTTTTATATTTTTTAAAAAAATATTCACTACATTTGGGAGTATATGCTTAAATAATTATTAAAAAAGCGCAATGTGAAAAAGTTTTAACAGTGAAGGATAATCGAAAAATAAAGAAATTTAAGGCCAGATAGATCAATGTTGCTTTTTATATTTTACTGTTGGTTGAGTCCTAGGAGGACCCACTTTTGGTCGCCAAATTTTGAGTGATAAAGGTTACAATATGGTAACCCTTCCCTTTCACCCCAACAATTTGGAGTTTCAAATTACCGAAAAAAATGGCAACCCTAAAAAGGGTGAAACGTATTTCGCCTTTTTCCGAACAAACGGTCTTTTTGACCCCTTTGTTAAGAATGACTTGTGAAAGGAAATTACTTGAAAGTAAGGCTAGGACAGGTTTCTTTGTGCTCTTATCTTTGCAAAAAGCACTTTCGTCCTTTTTTAATGTAAAACATTTACTACCAACGGTTTTCAGGCGACCCTGTCTCCATTCCAGAAACTCCGTTCATTTCATGATTTTTGAACTTTTCATACCTTCCCCCCACTTTCAGAAACCAACCATTGCTCTTTGCCCATGTCACCCCATCCCCCCTGACACATACGGTTTTCAAGAGTTTTTCGTCTTTGACGCCATTTTGAAAAAACTTGTGTTTCTTAATTTGGCGCTATTTGGCGAAAAATTTTTGGCTCCAAAAAACACCAGGGGTCCTCCTAATAAATTATTAATTACAAACACTTCATTAAATCTCACGTACTATAAGCATAGTTTTATTAGCAATCAAAAAGATTGTCCCACTCCTCTTTTTGAAAATATAGCATTGGAATTGTGATTCAGTGCAAGTTTATCCATTAAGCGCTTGAGGTGGGCGCCAGCTGTACCGAAGGGCCCAGATAAGCAAGATTAAACCGGAATTGAGGGCCCCACTTTGGATCCGATAGAGCTAAGGGGAACTGTAGATCTTCTGCGCCCAGGACCCGAAATGAGCTTAAACCGGCACTGGTTCCATCACTATAAATCAGTGTATCTCAAATTGTGGGCCGCACCCCCCTGGGGGTTTTGTATACCTGCGAGGGTGGAGCGAGCATATAGAAAATAAAAGGTTTAAAAAAACAAATTTTGGAATAAAGAAAAAGAAAATGCTCTCTGACTTAATAAAGAATGCACATTTACACTGATATAATTTATATATACATCATCTGGTAAAACATCGAAAATAAAACATTCCAATTAAAACGTTCATTAGCTATGTTTGATCCTATAACCAAATAAAAAAAGTCATTTTGTTTGCTTTACTGTAATCACACGATGAAAGATTTTTTTATTACGTTTCTTTTAACCCCCTAAAATACTACTTTTGACTATCATATATTTCACCTTCAAACTTTCTGGTATGTTTCACTCCATCTGATTTTCTTTTAGAAAAGTTGTAAATAATATTTTTCTGTTGCTATTTTTTCATGTGAATGAGTTATATGATACATTGATAAGCATATTGCGTACTTTGAAGGATTATTTGGCCAACATATAATGCATAACTGAAAATTTTTACGCAATTCTATTTAGAACTAATATCCATATGTTTTATTGAACACACTTTTAACAAGGGATATGTCGTGTGATGCGCGAAGTCATCTGATGTCCACGAAATCGTTAATTCTGGGAAAACTGTTTATTTGTTACCAATGACCTTGACAGAGTATTCTCCAATAAGACAGTCTTAATGGGAACTAAAATGAATTTCTCATTTTGCCCTTTCTTTTTTTTTTTTTTTTGAGTTGCAAGCGTTTTTTGCAATCAAGGTACTAGATTTAATAAAATTCTCTGCGCGACCACTTTTGTTCAAAAATATTTTCTATGAACATGCTTTATGTCCTTTATCAAGGGCACGCACATTTGGAGCATTTTCATTAGTTATAGTAGATTTTGTATCAAAAATCATAGAAAAATTGAAAAGTCCTTGAAAGTAGGTAAGTATATTTTCTCTTAATTAAATTATTCGCTGGAATTGTGATTTTTATCGTTTATAGTAAAAAAAGTTATAAAATAAATTATAGTTTAAAAAAAAACTTAAAAAACACGCTTTTATAGTGAATTGAACTAAAAAGTAAAAATATAAATATATATATAACTTAATATATGCGACTACGTTCGGAACCGTAATTTTAAGAAAATGCATAAACGGATGATTTTCATGATATTTAGTGTCACTCAGATTAGAATACATGCATAAAATTGTTTGATGGACATTTTGACAAAAATATTTATTTAAATATAATATTTTGGCAAAAAATTAACTTAGAATAATCTTGTTTCCAAATTTTTTTCCTTTTGTGAAAAAATGCTTCTATTAGAATAATATTTTGCCTGTATATAGCTCAGACCTCTGTTCACAGGCTCGACTAGAGTTTTTGAAAAATTCACTTTATTTTCAGATTTACCACCAATTGAAATAATTATCGGCGTTTCTTTCTTAAAATTGCTCCCCTTTGTTGCCGTAAAATATAAATAAACCCACCATAATTATTAAAAATACATTAATGAACTTAATCTTAATTCTTCTGTAAAAATATAATGAAAAAAATTTTTTTTGTATAGAAATGAGTATTTATAAATTTTTTACAAAGCTCTGCAATAATTAAAACTTTATATTATCTGCTGCAAAATACTCATGAAATCATTTTAATTAAAATGATAAAATATGCATGTTAAAAAGAAATTAAAACACTTTTTAGAAATGAGTTATGTATAGAGTTAAATTTTACTTATAATTCCAATTGTTTACAATATGAAATAGTTTAATATTGAAACCAGTAGATTTATTTATCCCCCCTCATAAATTGTAATGAAATTATTAAAACTTAGTTAATCAGTTTGACTGAATATTTCTTTTTCACTCTTAAAATTTGAGGTATAAAAAGTTATGTTATGGGTTGAAAGAAACTCATGCTTAAAATTCCTTTACTGGCATACAAGGGTAATCCAGGGGTAGAATGTGCAATCAATTTATTAATTACTTCGATTGTTTAGTTGCTATTTAGAAGATGGGATTTTAATGAGAACGTATACACTATCAATAGTTGCTCACCAGAAAAATAATAAAAAGGTATTATCTTGACTTAAACATTAACTCATATGTCTACAGTTGTGCAATAGCTCATAGAGTTGACTAAATGGTTGTTATGTGACTAGTTAGTTGTGGTTCAGTGAGAAAGGTTTTAGAGAAATGTTCTGTCGCTGTTGCATTGAGAATATGTAGTTCAATGTAATTTATGTATTTAACTTTAACTAATTTCTAT
Source organism: Trichonephila clavipes (assembly GCA_019973935.1). Lineage (NCBI taxonomy): Eukaryota > Metazoa > Arthropoda > Arachnida > Araneae > Nephilidae > Trichonephila > Trichonephila clavipes. The sequence continues at coordinate 719 of BMAU01003038.1, read as the reverse complement.
TTATATGTCTGTATATATGTATTTTTCATTTTAGTATAAAATCAAGTTAACATTTCTAATAAAATGACACTTTGGGAAAATCGTTTATCCAGCTACTTTCAGAGTAACAGATATTCTGGCCACATTGTTAATATCTTCCCTGATATAAATACCTATTCACAATATTCAACAGAATGTTTTATTTAAGTTACCCTATATCATTAGCAACAAAATTCTGAGTGAAAATATTGATAAATTTACACACACTATTAATGATAACTTTTTATTAAATAACTATTTAAATATTGCAATACATAAACTTCTTTTTCTTTCTTTAAAAAATAATGTATACTTCGGTAACACAGAAAAGGAAATTCAGCTGTAAAATTTATTATTATATAAAAATGCATGTTTGAAAAAATGCAGAATTTTTAATGAAATGGTGCTGTTTTCATAAAAATGGTTCAAACAAACTGATCCACAGTTTTTGTAACAGATGGGGATTAAAATCCTTCCCAATTTCATGGTGATACTCTAAAAGCTCAAATGTTTGAAATATTGATAGGAAGTTTACAAAGTCCAAAATTCTATTAATTTAGGACACATACATTCCATTACATCTAAGTTGACTCATTCTACATTTTGCTTTTAGATTTCTATAAGCAATGTATGTATTTTTTTTTACTTCAACTATCCTGAAGAGTATTCTAGCGCATTGCATTATTTAACCTTCAGACATG